>JAGFBZ010002465.1:600000-849774 GCA_018398805.1 Hirundichthys speculiger
ATACAGCGCATTCACCGCTAATACTACGAATCCCATAATGCTTTGCTATTTTGCGCACCAATCAGGACAGAACCGCTCTCTCCTAGTGACAGTCATAGCAACATAGACGCTACAACTGTCAGCGAGCTAACCCTTCCCAAAAATGACGAAAAGAAAGGCAGAAAACAGAAGCTTTCTGGACAAGTTTGCCTGTTTGCCTTGTTTGTGGAGTCAACGTGGCTGTAAGTAAGGAGTACAACATTAGACTACACTATGAAACGAAACACCATGACAAATACAAAGACCTGGACATGACTCAAAGGAGCCAGAAAGTAGAGGAGATGAAAAGGAGTTTGGTTTCACAACAGAATATGTTTAAAAAAGCCACATCACAAAGCGAGGCAGCTGTAAAGGCTAGTTATATAGTGGCAGCAGAGATCGCAAAATCCGCCCGGCCCTTTAATGAGGGAGAGTTCGTGAAAAAGTGCATGATGAAGGTTTGTGACCTCGTATACCCAGAGAAAAAACAAGCATTTTCAAACGTGAGCCTGAGCAGGAACACGGTATCTGATCGCACATGCGATCTTGCCACCAATCTGTATGACCAGCTGATGGAAAAGGGAAAAGATTTTGTTGCGTTCTCCCTCGCTGTGGATGAGAGCTGCGACGCATCTGATACTGCTCAGCTGTCAGTCTTCATCCGTGGAGTGGACTCAAATCTGTGTGTTACGGAGGAGCTATTGGGATTCAAATCAATGCATGGCACAACCACAGGAAAGGAAATCTTTGAAGAGGTTTCCAAATGTGTAACTGAAATAAAGCTGCCGTGGGATAAACTCGTTGGATTAACGACAGATGGTGCGCCAGCGATGTGCGGTAAAAAGAGTAGGGCTGGTGGGCATGATTCGGGAGAAGATGCGGGAAGAGAACTGTGCAGGCGAGCTAACTGTTTACCACTGCATCATACATCAGGAAGCACTGTGTGCCAAAGCCCTAAAGATGGAACATGTTATGACCACAGTAACACAGGTAGTTAACTTTATAAGAGCCAAAGGTCTAAATCACCGCCAGTTTAAATCTTTTCTGGAGGAGTGTGGTTCGGAATACGCAGACGTGCCGTATCACACAGAGGTGAGATGGCTAAGCAGAGGAAAGGTACTGAACAGATTTTTCGAGCTGCATGAGGAAATATGTCAATTCCTGGAAACCAAAGGGAAGGATACAGCAGAGCTCCGGGAGCAAAAGTTCCTGTGTGAGCTGGCCTTTCTCTGTAACATCTCGAGCCATCTCGATGCGCTGAACCTGCAGCTTCAGGGGCGGGGGCGCATCATCACAGACATGTACGCTGCAGTGAGGGCCTTCAAAACTAAACTGTGCCTGTGGGAGAATCAGATGCTGCAAGGAAACCCTTGCCATTTTCCCTGCTGCCAATCCATAAAAGCGCAGATCTCTACCGCCGTGTTCCCATGCGCACAGTTTGCTGAAAAACTCAGTGTTCTCGCCGCTGAGTTTAGCCGGCGATTTGCCGACTTCGATGCCCAGAAATGCAAGTTTGAATTGCTTAGCAATCCCTTCGCAGTTGATGTGGAAAATGCACCAACCAACATCCAAATGGAGCTGATTGAACTCCAGTGCAACGACACGCTGAAGTCAAAGTATGATGCTGTGGGCGCCGCACAGTTTCCACAGTTCATCCCTGACACAATGCCTTAGCTCCGCACCCAAGCTGCTCAGATGCTCTCCATGTTCGGCAGCACTTATCTATGCGAGCAACTTTTCTCCTCGATGAAGATGACTAAAACAACTCACAGGAGACGTCTGACTGATGAACATCTTCGCTCGATACTGAGGATTTCTTCAGCTCAGAGCTTGAGCCCAGACATTGATGAACTAGCATCCAAGAAGAGATGCCAGGTATCTGGCTTGGGCACATCAGATTAGACCAGTGTGCAATAATTAACGTTTTCTTTATTGTTCCTATTGTTCCCGTTGTTTCCTATGTTGTTCTTGCTACAAGGCATGGGCTTGAATGGTTGATTGATTTATTATCATTTTATTTGTAAAATCATTTGCCAGTGGAAAAAGTTAATTTTGGTATTTAAATCAGAAGGCTGTAAATAGAAAAGAGGTATACAATTTTTATCTAAATTTTATTTATTTAATAAATGAATGCCATTGATGTGTTTTTTTATTTGAAATTCGATTTTGCATGTCTCCACTATTAAATTATATGTTGCATAGTAATAAGCGATGCTTGTTCCATATTCAATGTTAAAGCAAAACTTGTTTGGGTCCATATTAAAAGGTTAATTTGTTCAATGTTGGCCCACGACTTTGTTCAGGTTTTACATTTTGGCCCACTGGGTATTTGAGTTTGACACCCCTGGTCTAATGGCAGAGTAGACTTCAGCTGTATTCCAGTATAGGTGGCATTTATTTCTCCTAGATGTAAATGGCAGAGTTTAATATATTAAATTTGAGTCTAAAACTATGTATAAACCTGGGCTGGAGGTTTCATTTGATGCATGATAATTATTTAAATAATTACAACTTCTGAAAGCAGTAAAACATATTTTGTCAAGAGAAGAAAAATAAGTCATGAGGGATGCTGGCTGATTTTAATTCTCCTGATGAAAGGACTCATTCTGAAGAGATTTCTGAGAAAAGAAAAGATTGTGGATTTATATATTTCATTCCACTGAGTCATAAATCAAAATGGATTGCATTGTTTTTTTTCTTTAACCATCTGTTATAAAATCATAGGCACATCCTTCATTTTTATATCATTAAGATATTTTGATACTAATACATTTTTCCTTAATTTTTTTTCTGCTTTTCACATCTGCAAATTTATTTGACTTTGTCTATTTGTGCTCTTCTTAAATATTAAATTGCAGCGACCAAATCGTGGTGTTGAACCTGCAACATCCAATTTCCAAGTCAGTGAGGATAAACGTGGACACATGAATCCCTCCTTCCTCTGGAAAGAAGCCGTTCTACTCGTCCTCTGGGTGGTTTACGATGCCGCGCACTCACGTAACCGTTCAACCTCTGCAGTACAAGTGTCAGACTTTGTATGCGTGTGTTGCGTCCTGTTGTCCGCGCTTCTAAACACACAGCAGAGGAAGGGAGGCTTCGTGTTTACATGGATTTCACGGTTTCCGTGGGTTAATTGAGTGTTAGCCATGGTCCAGTGGTCAGCTGCATGCTGTTGAACTTGGAAATTGTAGCTTTGAGGCCAAGAGCTGGCAGTTGCATTTTTATTTATTTTTTTAAGAATAGAAAAGGCAGAAGGCACATGGCAACAGACCTGAGATGTGAAAAGGAAAAGTATTTTAGAATTATGAAAGGTGAAAGCAATTTAGATGAAAAAAATAAATTCTTTTATGATCCTTTTATATATTTTTTTCTGTTCTGAATTTTTAATTCTTTTACTCGTGATTTTTTTTTTGGCAATCCCACCTTTCTAAATGTCACAGCAGACATTCTGCCCTTACTTGATAAACTAATGTCAAACTACCTAAACAATGGCAAATACCAAATTTGAAATCAGCATTTGTCTATTTGTTGAGACAGTTGCTTAACAAAATGAATCAGAAAGTCTTCAAAGATGTTGCAAAGATTAATTCCTTTTCTGAATTCTTCTCATTATTTCTATTCCCTTGTTTTCTAAAATTGAAATAAAACATCTAAACACGATCAATGGTGCATGTGGTCAGATGCTTCCACTCAAACTGAACAGTTCACCATGCTGGAGTAACTAAATGTAGATTAATGACACAGCTGCTCAGTTATGGGAGAAAAAAAAGAAAAATCAGAATTTCTTTGGCCAGCTTTGAACTCACAGTTTAAACAATTATCCATTAATTTCTGAGGCATGTTCCATTAATAAAAGTCAACCTAAAAATGAAATAGTAACTTTTTTACAGGATACATACATTGAAATATTTCAGATTAACATAACAAATGCTGGTAGAGCTCCTCGAATAATATTCTCAGCCTTTATTCTAATAATATAGTATAGGAGCCCTTCTTTAATCATTTAACTAGCAAAACATTGTCCTCTGTGCAGTTTAATTTGTGATTTTTATAGAACAGAACAGCTAAGAGTAAATGCAGGAACAGCAACAAAACTGTGTGGTTGTGGGAATGCTGTTAAGACAACAGCAATTCGTCACACCTATTGTCTTTTAATCCACCGTTTCCTCCACAGACCAGCAACCCGAGAGGCAGCAGAGGAGTTTACAGAGACGCAACCTCCCGCAGGGAGCGTTTCCTGAAAACCCACTAGCCAAAGTTTCACTCATCAGCACATTTTTTCATTAATTCAGATCAGCTTTCTGGGTCAGATCATAATGATTTTCCCTCCCCTCCCCCCACACACATGCACACACACACAAAACACCTACTTTCAAAGAAAAAAAAGAATAATTATACAAGTCACTAAATTATACCTTTACAAGAAGGTTTTTTTGGGGCTATATCACAATGCTCACTCATGCACTTCAGAGGGATTTCCCAACACTAATCAATCCTATAGGTTTAGCTGGGGGCCTGTTTTACTAGCCAGGTTTAACATATCCAGGTTTTCAATGGGTTATCTGTCTTTGCTAAGCACTAACTTTACTAAACCTATCACACTGTTATCCTGAAGATGGTTATCATCTCAGTAAGTCCATCCAGGCTCTCTGACTCTAGAGCTGTTTGGATTCACTTAAAAAGGGTGACGCTGGCATCACAAGATCACAATCAAGGATTTGAATCACCATATTTCTAGCAAGAGCATTTGTCAGCATTTGTCAGCCTTCACAACTTTAGATTATGCTGCAATCACTGAGCTACTGTATCATGCACAAAGCCGGGCTGCACATTAAAGTGATCGGGAGCTTTCCCGGCCCAAACCATCGATGTGGACCACGGGGACAACTAATTTTAACTATTTTTTTTGTCACTTCTTTTGTCTTATTCTTGCATTAATATCAATTAAGTTGCAACCACCCGTTGCATCATAGTGGATTGAATAGGTCCACAGCCCCTTCCTAGAAAATCTGTGGTTCTACTACCATGTAAGCAGCATAATTCCCCCCCGACCCCTCCCACGTGTTTCAGGTGGTTTGGCCCAAGGCTCGTCTTTACTCTAAATCACACTGGCGCGAAACAGAAAGAGGCTGGGCAGAACGGAGAGGGCTAAAATAAAAAAAAGAAAGGAGGCGGCGGCCAAATGTGCCAAATTAACTGACATCTTCTCAAGACAAGCTGGTAGGTTACTGAAAGAGAGATGGATAATTGGCCTGGTTGTGAATTTTATCACATAACGTGGCGAGCGTTTGCAACTGTCACAACTGTCAACTTAAAAATGTCACAATGTAGGTATAGGATTATCTATGCTTAAAGTGCATTCATATTTCCATAGAAGAACCGAAAACTTGTTGCTTTAAATGCCAGTTAACCATTTTGATGAACAGAGTTACCAAACGCTTCATCACGCTTTATTTGTAGCCTGCCTGTATTACCACCAACGCGCACAGGTTAACGCAATTAGACATATTAAACAGGTTGTGTAACAGGCTATTTGTTAGGGTATTAAATGCATGTCAAACGTGCTATTTAGGCTGCATTATTTAGAAGTGCTGTATACCAATATTGCGCTTGGTTCGTCGGCGTGGGGGCAGCTGTTATTAAAAAAAATATTCTTAATAATAATAGGCCTAATAATAAAATAGGCTACTCGAGAGTCTGCACGTGCTACATGCCTTAGCTCACGGCAACTGTAGCCTATTTCGTCTCTCCGTTATATCGTGCATTTCCACAGGCGCGCAAACATGAACAACTCAATGATAACTGTCTTTTTCATGGTTCTGGAATGTTTTGTAGCATCAGCGCAGGATGCCAGAACCACTGATGATCCGGATGAGGGCAGGACTGCTGAAGGGCCAGGTAGAGGAAGACAGTTAGTCAAGATAGACGTTTAGGATGGAAAATATGGCATAGTCTACAGAAGAAAACCATGATATGTGTAGAATAAATAGATAATTTAAAGGAGCCGTGTGTAAGATTATGGCCAAAACTGGTACTGCAGTCACTTTCAAAATACTGTTGAGCGGCGTGTACCCTCCCCCTCCTCCCCGACCAGAGGTTGCCAGGTCAGCTGCAGAATGCAGCAGGAACGTAGGCTGCCATGGCAAGCGACGAGTCCTACACAGTAAGTTTATTTTCTGTTAATTATATTTAATGCTTTATGAAAGATCTTTTGCGAAGTAATAATGTACTGCAAAATTTACTAATGGCGATTAGCCAAATAGAATCGTAAATGTTACCACATTTCAGTCGGAGCATAAGTTTTCAGTTAGTTACCCTGTTAAAAATGTCTTTATTAGGCTAGTGTTGCGATGTAAAGCTTTTTATGAACGCATTTGAAAAATCCATGCAAATTCTAATTTTGGGCTATGCAGTAATTTATTGTTTGGTTGGAAACACTATAGGCTCATATCCATGGTAACTTGTTGTAACGTCGACAATACCACATGTAAAGTCGGGGGTAATTTTCCTATAATACATCAGGCTATATGAAAAATTACATGACGTGTAGAATTTGAATCAAAAACACGTCCAAAAGTTCCATGTATGTGGACCAAATTATGCGCTTTTGGTATTGAGGATGTTGCCGTGGAATTACGCCTGATACTTCCAAACTAACACTAAATTATTGCACAGGCTAAAAGATAGAATATGCTTAGAATACACGTTTATGTCAAGGTAGCCTAGCACTTGTACCAGATGATCTTTGCTTGTACTGCTCTCACTTGTTTCAGCCTGATTTAGACCTCACTTTTGAGGTACCCACTCTTGAGGCTGATGAGAGCTGGGCAGTAAAATTATGACTTGTAATATCACCATCTGTATCTTTGTCAGCATCTTATGTAGTTTTAATCAAATGTAAATGCCAAATGCTATTTTGTGGTTTGTTTACTTAGGAACTCATTCAAAACATGAGTGAAATGGGGCTACGAGCACTAGCAACCCGGATCTTCTCCCGGAACCCTGGATTGGTTTTTGATGCCCTGCCTCCATTGGACAGCACCACTCTCCCACCTGCAGCTGCTCTTCCATGGTGTACCTGTGGGAACTGCAGGGAGATGGCCACAGATGCAGAAAGGAAATGCTGTGGCCAGGGGCTTGAGCACTGCATAAGCAAATTGCCTCATTTCGAGCTTTACTGCTTGGAAGATGGCTATTTGCGTATACACAGAGACTACAGGAATGATGTGTTGGTGGTTACAGAGTTACAGAGCCAGGTGATGATAATAGGCAGTTTAGATATGCTGCTTATCGCCAGTACACCTTTTGGCAGCATGGATCACTGGGCCAGGGTAACCGTCGTGTTATCCCCAGCTGCTGCATTTGGAGAATAAGGGACAAATACCCTGACCCTCAAGGCCAGTACACTGGCTTTCTACCCACAATTTGAAAAAACTTTACCGACTCCAGTTTACTTGAAGTTACTTGTTGTATATACTTTGTTTTTACAAATTGTTTGTTTTGTTCCAAGTTTGTAAAGAGCCTTCTTCCTTGTTCAATAAAAAAAGTTTATTTATAATAACAATGCTTTCCTATTTACGATATAGAGGAACAGTAAAACATAAATAAATAAATAAAACGAGGGATAAACAGTATAAATAGTATAAATAACTATTGAACAATTAACTGCTCTGTACTGTGGAAACTTTATGAAATGGTTTAAAAGCAGCTTGTGGCAGAAAATGGAAATGACAAGGGCTGAGAGGCTCTGGAAACGGGTTTCACTGGTCTTCACTCTGGAATGCTGACACTGAGGAGAGCAAAATAAAAACAGAAATTAGATTATTTTAAAATTAAATGTAATATGCATTACATCTAACTTGGTGTGTGGTATGTAGCCGCAGATGCAAAAGAAATAAACTGGTATTCTACCTACCAAGACCTCTCCTGACTTGGGTGCGCAGGAGTTCCTCCTTGGTTGGTGCCGGCACAGGGGGAAGAGGGCCGTACTTTCTGGGGTCATCGGGCCGAAGACTCCTCCGCCTGGGCATTCCCTTACCATCTAGCCTCTTTAGCAGAATCTTTGTTTGCAGTTCTGGGATGTAGCCATAGGTCATCGATGTCTTCTTGGTGTACAGCATATACCTTTGGGCATTTTTCTTGTACAGCCTCCTGTACCTAAAATAAAAGCAGAGAAAATAGATTGTTTACATTCCAAGGGCCATGTTTTACAGTACAGTGTTTTATATAGATTTTCAATGGTGTAATCAGGTAAATGGTTCCCAACATCCAACATGTAGAAAGAGCATGTCACTTACTGCTTGCTTCCATCAGACTTGCACAACTCTGGGCGGTCCTTGTGGTAGTTATAATCCATCGCTGCGAGGAGCATCCTGGCCTCAAAGACAGGAGGGCTAAATGCTGAGCGCTTGCTGGCATACATTAAAATATGGTTTTGGAAGGACTCCAGATCAGCAGTGGACCTGTGGGGGTGGGACACAATTTTTGATTTTTTTTGAAAATCACTTTCTAGGTACAGTATATGTACACACTCATTAAATTACCTGAAGTTCAGGTATTTGTGAACTTCGTTGAGCCATCTCTTGTTTCGCACAATACTCTTCAGGGCCTCGTGTGCCATGGAGCCTCGCTCAAGCCACTCTTGAGTTCCCCCTGATTCAAAGTCTGCATGCTGGCAGCCTCCCAGTACCCACCTGTGTTCATTCGTGACATGGTGTAGGAGCCCAAGCCACAGCTCCTACAAAATAATACAGAAATATAATGGACAGACACAAAAAGCATGGCAATTGAACATTATTCACTGCTAATGATGATGATTGTTAGTAATGTAAGTGGGTCATCTGATTGACCACAATGACACCTCTGGATAGGTACTTATGGTAATCAATAAGCTAATATCCAACATCAAGGTAACATCTTGCATGTTAGTTTCATACATTATTGACAACTATTTTTCAAACTATAACAACTTACAAGAAACTCTTGGCAGGAATCAGCTGTTTTGCAGCACTACCAAAAGTGGTTGACAATATCTTTTAGTTAACAGCTCAAACTGGACTGACCCTTCCAGGGTTTCCTGCAGGAAAAAACTTTGGCCGGGGGGGGGGGGTTCAAGCCGAGAACGGTAGCCGAGAACCAAAAAAAAAAAGGATAAATTACTTAATTAATTAGATTGTTCAATTATTATTTTTGCCCTCAAAATATGAAAGAAGTTGCTTAACAACAAACCCACAAACATGATGATGGAAAACACTATAAAGTGTAGGCTACCTCAGTTTGTTAACTAAAAGACTATGTCTCATTTACTCTACTACTGATCAATTGCATACCAGTAAATTACATAGTAGGCGTTACCTTTTTGACTGGGCGGACTGGTCATCAATCACCTCAGAGTGACAGCTGTCAAGTGAAGCTACGTGAGCTTGGAGTCCAGATGACAGGCAGTGCGCCCATTGGTCTTTATGTATTTAGTTAGTTAGTTTAAATACCTAATGTTTTTTTTTCTTTTATAGACAAAATTAAACATAATGTTGATTAGTGTGTGCGTGTGTCACTTTAATGAATTGGCGAACCAAAAAAAAAAAAAAAACGGCAGTGAGAGGTCGCACTGTCTGGTCAAAACAAAAGCACCGGGTCTATTACGAATAAAGTTTACCAGAATCTCTACTGACTATAAATAATTACGGACCGACATAAAAGCGAGCGGAGGAAAACTTGTATTGAAGTGAGACGAGACGTGAGCTGTCAAACGTGAGTGATCGACAGAGAGGTTATCACCGTGTGTGTGTGAAAGAGAGAGAGAGAGGTAGCGCAGAATGCACTGCAGGCAAACACGCAGCACTAGAGAATCAACATTAATTCATTATAACACAAACCTATGTGCGCTGATCAGTTCTCAAGCGCTGCCGTGTCGCTTGCATGCATTGCATTTTTTTTTTTTTTGCCCGACATTTTTTTTTCCCGACATTGTAGCCCGGGCGCTCGAGATTTCAGGCCGGGCGGGGCGCCTGGCCAAATAAGGTCTGCAGGAAACCCTGCCTTCACCTGTGAAGCCTGGGATATACAGTAGTCATTAGCTCAGATTAGGGTCGATTGTCATGGAGAAAATAAACTCAAAGAAATAACAGCTGAACTTACAGCATGGATCCAAATATGAAATGAAAATGAAAACAACGTGGCACTAATCACTGACCGATTTGAAAGCGTTTCAGACGATGCAGGTCCAATACTGGAAAGTGATGGTGCAGTCAGGTGGTGCTTCTTCCACTGTCTTTCACTTGGGGTTGAAGTGCTTGGGCCATAATAGCTGAAGAGACAAGCGTTTTTGTCATAATTATGGAACACTCTACACATTTACCATAATATGCAACAACCAACACATTTACCACAGACTAGTGTCTAACCAAAGATAATGCGGGGAAAATTACGTCTGCATTCGTCATCAATGGCTAACGTTTTTATCAGTTCCATCAGAAAAGACTGACACTAATAACTAACCTGAAAGTTTCGTATGTAGAGGCGTTCGTAAGTAGAGGTACCACTGTATACCACTGTTACCTTGTCCAAGTAAATTTGCGTTAGCCAAACATTTAGCTATGAATCTTACCTGTCCAGGAGAAAATCTGCAACGTTGGCGTCTGTCTTCAAATTCTTCTCCGCTTTCAGCCGTCTCCATCTATCAAAAGCATCTCCTATACAAATCCTTGTTTTATTTCAGACCTTGTCACGACGTAACTCGGATTCATAACGAGGTCTTTTCGGTTTTGGAAAGCTAGATATTTTTTCATCCAACACGTTCGTAGCGGCTGCTGCGATAAATAGAGCCGAACTGGCAACCCGGATGCCGAAACACTACTGACTTCGTGATTGGGAGATAGGTGGAGGGTGGCGCTTCAGGCCAAAACAAAAAATGACAACATCAACATCAGTTGAGGGCTGCAACTCCTCTTTTTAAACGGGAATATCCTGGCTTGAGTGCTGTTGTCAGTGACATAAGTATTTGAAATGAACATGATTTTTAAATGTCTGTTGACATATCGGGGTCATTTTTTGATTCGTTTTATTTTACTTCTTACATACGGCTCCTTTAACAAAATCATAATTAAATATGCAAACAAATTAATAAGTGAATGAAAGGATAGGCTAGATAAATACATAAAGTGTGTTTTTCAGCAACATAAAGAACCCTCTAAATGAAATGTTTGTGTAGCCTCAGAAGATCAGGTGCCTGAAGGCGAATGCAGTCATGGAGAGGCCAGGACCACAGAGGAAACAGGTAGCAGGATTTAAATGAACTAATCCTTGAAAATGCATCAAAATAAGACCAAATGAAATAGGTAACCACTGTTTAATCAATAATTGTCTATGTAACCTACATTACTTTTTAATTGTTATTATAGGCCTATGAAGTCAGATGCTAAGAGGGAGGTGCGCACACTGTTATCAACTCAATATTAAATATCTTTTTTATTGTTATGGAATGTTTTCTAGCGTTGAAGCAGCAGACCATTTCCACTACTGATGATCCAGACGAGTGCAGGACTACTGAAGGGCCAGGTAGAGGAAGAGAGTTAGTCAAGATAGACGTTTATGATGTAAAATATGGCATACAGAAGAACAACACAAGTTATGTAAAGGAACTTTGATTTGTGAAAGGACTTCTTTATCATTATCTTTATTTTATTTGAATTTCAATTATACATTGTTAAAGGGGCGTGAATAATTGTATGCCATAATCTAAATAAAATAAAAGGCATTGTGAGAGAATTGTTTTTTGTTTTATCTTTTTCTACGTACTCAAATTTGTCCTCCGAATCAGAGTGGCCTGAATTTGAAATTATATTCCCGGACTGAGAAAAGGGCCCAATCCGGCCCTGATCATGCAATAATTCCATCTTTCAGTGAGTAATTTGTGTGAATGTTTGCATGCATTGTACTTCAAACTTGTACAACCAAGGTCAAGAGGCACACCCCTCTTTCTTTCTCTAGTTGTGCGGTCATGGACTTTATCATTTAACGTGCTCAGTGAGGGATGAGGCTTTAGCAGTTTTGTCAATGTGGCAGCGGAGGGTATATTGCAGGCAAGTTTTCAAACAACGACGCCCCAAGCAGTTGGTTTAAATACATCTAAGGACACAGGTTTATATAGACTGGAGAAAAATGACCAGAGACGTGATTTCCAACTACAAAATAGATTTATTTTAACTTTATAGTCGGTCAACACAATAAAAGCATTAAATGTTTCACAAGGCTATGAGAAGGACCTAGCATAAAGATATCAGGGTGTGGACCATGAGGTACTGCAGGGCCAACGAGGGTATTTTAATTATAATAGGAAACAGGGCTGACACTTACTGCAGGAAGGAAGGATACCCGGGGAAAAAAAGGCACAGCCACAGCAAAGAGAAAAAGACAACAAAGCAAACCAAACACACCGGAGGTGCATGATGGTTGGGGACCAGAAGGACTACCACCTACTCGCTAGAGTAGGCTCCACAGATCCTGTCTCTGAAGAAATAAAACACACAGACATTTAGCAGGGTCGATACAAGGCAAACCGCTAGGTTACCAGCTGTATCACTTAAGAATCGGATAACTTGTCTAAGGTCAGTTACCTCTGGACAGCCCGAGGCATTTAAGATGCTGCCAATCACCCGATGGTCCACTGCGAAATAACTCTCAGCCTACTCACTCGCCTCCAGACATCCGATCTCAAACCACCTTCCAAACACAGAGACAAATTCACAATAAAAAGCTAGACTTCCTAGTTAGGGAGGACAGTCGACAACAAAACAATGAAAATAGGCCAGTCACACGGAACGGGCAACTCCACCCAAGATCACAACCAGTCAAGTTAACATTGTAGAGTTAACAAAATACCACCAACACATTGATGGTTAAACAGTTGCTATTTGGAAAACCAGAGGGAATAACATCACAGACATATGAGAAATAAAGCAAAACAGCAGTGGTCCAGTGTGTCCAGCAGCTGTGTTCTGCAGGCAGCAAGTGAAATTCAGACTTTCACAACTCGATATGTCACACATCTTATGTCACAGGAAAGTGATTAACAAAATACATACCTCAGACTGTCGTGCATATCTAAAAGTGGCTGTACCTTACACATGCGTAGGGAATGAGTGATGCACAGACCCAGAAACACACACTGCTCACACTGAGGGAACACAAACAAGGAAGTATGAACTTACGATGCAATAGCATCACATGCACCTGTCCCACAGTACAATGCAGCGCAACTTGCTTACCTTGTTACAGACCACAAAGCCCTTGCTCAGCCACCAGACTGCGCCACACAAGTGTTTGCTTTTAAGCAAAATGGATGCAGGACGCACAGTAAGGTAACCCCCGCCTGTCAAAATATACTAAACACCACCACCCGATAATCAACATCCCTAGTCCCACCTGTGCAGAAGCCTGTTGGGAGGGGGAGAGGAGCATAAGCTACTCTGCTACGTCAGCATTGTACAGTAGTTTGCTGGGATATCCTCTTCTGGGAAGATTGCCAACTGTCTTGAATGCTTTCCACATGTGAATGATCTTTATCAATGTAGAAGGTTGAACTGCAAATGGTTTGTAAAGACCTTTATAACCCCTTCCAGACTGATGTGCCTCAAATATTGCAGGGCAGTTGCACTGTCACATAGCATGTGGCTAATGTATCTCTGGTGTAATTCTACCTAAACGACAACATTTTGAGTTTTACTTGGAGCTCAGCTCAGACTTGAACAAGGTCAGGTTTTATCTGTAAGTTAAGTCAAAGGTTAATCCTGCTGGAAACCAGACACTGCAGGACCCTCCAGGGCCAGTAGCACCTACATCAATTTTTATGCACAAAAGTGATTTAACATCTATGAAAATAACATTTATTACAAGAGAACTCTCATGGTGATTTATTCAGGATTGAGCTTAATTCATGACATGAACTGACAGTTTAGGGAACACTTTGAATTACCTAGACTGACGGGACGGGGACGAAAATGATCTGAACAGCTTTATTACTGTCACATGGGACTGCAAATTAACTAAAAGCCATGAATCATAACAGAAAAGGCAGTAATATAGTTATTAGGCAAAAATTAACATCTCAACTGATCAACAAAATAAAAAGTTGATTGTCAGACTGTTCAAGAAGTGGGAAACTATCATTAAAATCTGCTGGTGTACAAGTGCTGATGGATGAAGGGTGCAATGAGTGATTGAGCTCAGAGAGAGACTGAGAATTATTGCTGAAGCTGGCGACAGCTGCAGATGACAACAATGCTCACAAGCTACTTATTTCACGAGAAAACACATGCAAAGATATTACATCCCTCAGATGAGTTTAACAGCAGGCCCTTTACATTCAGCATCAGTCCCAGAATTTAAAAACCTTACAGAAGAGCATGAAAACTGATACACCAGAATCACTCTGTGACCAAATGTGCACTGCGCTGCATGTGGAAACAGTGAGAAAGGAAGTGCCACTGCTCCTGGTGAATCTCCTGAGGGCAGTAGATGACATTCAGGACTGTGAGTCTTCCCCCACAAGGCCAAATCCAGTTAGGTCTTACTGTTAACGTTATAATTTTCCACGTGAATACATGCGCATGCTTGTCTTTCACCATTTCTTATGCCTTTCCTTCTTGGCATTGTGCTAATACACACCTGAGTCCTCCATCCCAGTAAACTGCCACATATGCTATGAAAGAGGTCTGCACACCTCCTGATGACCAGTTCATTAAGGTTGATGATTAGCAGCACCTGGCTGCAGGTTGCCATCTTAAATCCTATGGAAGCAGTACAAGGGTACTTAGTATTATCAACATGATTTTTTTCCCCCTTTGGGCTTTATTTTTGCTAAATAATCAATGGAATGCTGAAACAAGTTTCTGTGTTGCTTCTTTGTATGTATCTGTTTAATTTCTAAAACACCACTATGATCAGATTTTTATTTTTTTTTTACAAAAAGCAAAAAAAAAAAAAGAAGATTAAAAGTGAAGGTGCTAATAGCTATTGTTCTATTTCTGCTGTGCACTGAATGTGTAAGCTGATTAAATGTGCCCATCACGTCACGTGTATGTGGTTTTGTAGCCTTTTATGTACCTGATTAAAGCTTTAGCAAAATGAGTTTTTGGCAGTTTTTGTTTGGCTCTTTTTTTTTTTTTTTTAAATGGGATTGTATATTAAACCTGCACCTTTGTGGTTATCAGTGACACAAATACTCTTTCCAATATAATACTGAGTTTTGAACTTAATCTAAGATTTAGGTTAAGGTGGAAAAGAGCGGGGTCTAATTATGACAATCATGTAGAAGGCCAGGTTTTGAGTTTTTAATTTACATTTTTTTCAACTATTCCAGTAATCACCATTTTGAATTTTTCTAGAAGCTTAACCAAAAGATTTGTTGGGGTTTTCTTTATTATAGTTTAAGATATTACACTATAAGAGACCTTTGCCTAAAAAAAAAAAAAAAAAAAGAAAAATACTAGGGTTGGGCAAGTTAATGCGTTATTATCACGTTAACGCATTCATTTATTAACGGCGACATTTATTTTAACGCACGTTAACGCATGTTGCTCACATGCTTTTGTTTTAAAAAGTCTGTTACTGGCTGCTGCAGGTAAACTTAAGGAAAAGCTAAAACAGACATGGAGAACGTTAAAAATCCGTGAGCAACTCAGGTAGCAATATTAACAATTCTGTCTAAAAAATTCTGGACTGCAACAAAACTATCGCGTCCAGGGCCGTTTCTAGTCACCTTGGGGGCCCTAGGCAAGAGTGAGCATGGGGGCCCTTCCGGTCCCAAAACAATCATTCAATCCAAAAATCTTTTATTTTAAATCACAGAAGTGCACAATAATGTAAAATCACTTAAAATACAATATAACTAAAGCTGCAAGCAGCGTTTATCGGGCCCTCGCACCCATTGCCACCACCCCCCAGGTGTCCACCACCTTCCCAATCCAGTCGGGAATAAAGACAATACAGTAAATATCCAATTTGGCTTTAAAAATGTAAAGGTTGCTGCCCAGCTTGAATCCAGAGGTATGAAAACAAAAAGAACTGGAGTTGAATCTACTCAGAGCTGAGTTCTAACCTGCCATATCAAAACCGTTACTGTCACATCTGTGTATAATCTTAAACAAATATAAAGAGTCAGAGATTTAATATCCACGGCAGATTTACAGAAATGTATCCAGCCTTCATCTCCAGCAGACTTGACTACCATAATGATCTTTTGTCTGATTAGACAGCTTCACATCATGATGAACCCTGATGCCAGAGTTCTAACAAGATCCAGGAAAACTGAACACATTACTGCTGTTACCTCAGACTCATCCATGCACAAAATATGGATGGTGAATGAGGACTTTTATCAGTATGAGCTGTAGGAATCCAAGGGTGATCTGATAAAGCACATAAAGTAATAAAAGAGTTGTTAAAACACCACTGCTTCAATTATGCAGTTTAAATGAATATTTTGCATTAGTTAAAACATGGCAGCAGCCAGCAGCAACACTATTTGTTACTACACAGCTATGTTTTGTTGTTAACAGTGGTGTTTCCAGAGGTAATAACGTTAGGTAATATATGCAGAAAGAGAGAAACTGTTTGCATTCATTAGCATTTGCCAGCCAGCGAGCTACCGAAAATAGACCTCATCCTCACGCGTAGCCTAGCTTTTTTTTTTTCTTTTGGCCTAATAGCTGCACTTGTACAACACTGAAGACTCAAACTCCTAATTTATCAAAAGAACTGTCACTTACCGGTCTCTTGCTTTTTCTTTGCCTCCTCTTCCTTTTTCTTCTTCCGTTTTTCATAACCGGAAGGATAACTTCGTTTCATTTTTCCTTTTAAATTTTCCGCCGCTAAATACACTTTTGCTGGCAGAAGTCCAAAGCCAAAATTGGTTGAGGGGACGGGGCCCCGCCCCGCGTTGAGGGGGTACTCCGAGGGCGATCTGTCGCTGCATTTAACTTTCACCACAGGGGGACAGACGGTGTGTCGTTGCATTTGGTTCCTAATCAGTCGTTGTCTGGGGGCCCCCCGATTGGTCGGGAGATGAACCACAAGTGCGGGGCCTCGCCCCACATTGAGGGGGGCCTCCGAGGGCGATCTGTCGCTGCATTTTCCTTTCACCACAGCAAGGCAGACCGTATGTGTAATTGCATTAATTTCTTAATCAGTCGTTGTCTGGGGGCCCCAGGCAATTGCCTGGTTTGCCTGCCTTCACGCGACGGCCCTGATCGCGTCATTCCTCCATGCTACATCAGATCTGCACCATGTGTTCACTGTCGTGCTATTCTGTTTCTGGTTGCTTCAGTGTGGCTCCATCTAGTGGCACAGATGTGTAATGACAATATAAAGTCCTGTCCTCGCTTATAAAACAAATTCAGTCCTGTGGTCCATTTTTTAAATTTTGTATTTTTGATCCAAGTCTAAAATTGAAATATATATATATATATAGATATATATATATATAGTATATATTATATATATATATATATATATATATATATATATATATTATATATATATATATATATATATATATAATATATATATATATATATATATATCTATATATATATATATATAAAAAACAGGCATTTTTTTCATTTTTTGTGTTAGATTAAATAACGAAAAACAGAATAAAATGTCACTTTTTTTTTTTTTTTTTTTGATTGACACACAGATTGGTAAAGTTGCTGAACTTTAACATGGACATTTTCATTTTAAAGTTCTCCCAAGATGGAGGATTTGAAAGAAACAAGGTAATCTGTAACAACTGCCAAGTTGAACTCCCCATTAAAGGTTTTTGCTGTTACCTCAGAAATTACCTGTTTTAATGTTCTGATTGTCCTAAGCCACAGTCATTTTGTTGGATTTTGTTTGTAGACTTTTTTTTTTATTTTTTTTTTTTATAAAAACAGGATGACATTAATGCCCTGGCAGTGGCAATAAGCTTTATTTTATTTTACATTTTTTAAGATGAGATTTACACTAAATATGTGTTACTGACAAGTGCTGATGTTAAAAGAGTTTGAACAACAAATGTTATGGCATTTTAGTTCATATGGCAGCAGAACATTTCAATAAAAGTGCATTTTACACTACTTTTGAATTCCTATTTGATTCTGCGTATACAATGCGATTAATCGTGATTAATCAGGGAAATAATGCGATTAAAAATTTTAATCGTTGCCCAGCCCTAAAAAAAAATACATGATCCATGATAAATTCTTTGTTGCTGTACACAACAGAAAATCAGAATTTTAATTGAATTAAATAAAAAATAGAAATTTTACTGTGATAAATGCATATATATGTATTAATTTGTGCACACCAATATTTGCAGCAATGATACGTGGATCATATGGAATGCTATGCAGTAGTACATTTAAGGGATGCTAAAACAATAAAAACACTTTATTATACAGTTTATTGTTGTAATTAGATAATACGTTGCTATTTTAATTCAGATACAACAGCAGATTGTAAAATAGCCCTGGTTCTTAACTGAACACGCAGTGAAACTGAGTGTTGGGAGTTTCTCTTTGGGGTGAAAAAGACATCCTGACATGCAGATCAACACGCTCAGATGCTTGTTTGTTTCCATCTGAATACAATTATTTGTTACATTCTTGATTTTTCCTATTGTTTCATAAATAATCATTTAAAAACTGAATAGCTCAGCAGCTTTTTTGAAACATCCTCCTTCCTTCTTATTTTAAGCTTTGTCATTTAATTCAATACATTTTATAAGAATTTAACGACCCATGAGAAGTGAATTAAAGGCAACACACATTTGAAATAATTCTCGCAGTCCGACATGGGCTTTTTTTGTTTTTCCCTGTGCAATTATCTCTCTGTCACTCCCCATGTGTTCCGGGACATTGCCTTTGTTTGGAGACCGTTTGGTGTAAATAAGACTGTCTGTATTCATTTGTCTTCTATCTCTGACACCAATACTTTGTGTGCGGTGAAGCTTTACACATGAGCCTTAAAAAGCCATGAGCTAAATATTTGGATGCTTATAGATCATTGATATAGATTGGTTATAGTTGTGAGTGGAATGTGAATAGAAACAGACAGAAACTGAAGCCTGAAGCCTTGTTGTTTCAGCAGCAAGCAGACAATGATAATTTGATTTTTACTTCTTTTTTTTTTTTTTTTAAATCTGCCACCAGTGATTTATAAACATCATCTGCATTCTGTGGGGACCTATTCTATCCTTATTTTCAAATGCCACTTTGGATGAATCTCAAGCCAGATTTTAACAAAAAGAAAAAAAATATTTGTTGTTTAGTGCAGCTAAGAACATAGTGGATTTCAGCATCCTGTATTGTTTAAAGTTATGCAACTGTGTGTATCATCTTTACGCTGCCAGAAAGGGCTCCAGAAAGAAATCCAACCCTTCCAAAGGTTGGCAGAAGAGAGCAGCGTAACACGGTCCTCTGCCAAGGTTAGACTCTACCAGAGCTCCACACACTGCTGGTTGGTCGGATTTAGTAAAGTGGCTGTTAGAAAGATTTTTACAGCTGAGCCAGCTGACTGGCTGGAATGGGGTACCATAAAAAAGAAAAATAAATTCAAAGCAAAGGGTGAGCTTTATAAAGAAGCATGGGATTCTAACATGGCACACACACACGCGCAGCCTCTTTATCTGGTCTAACAGTGGTGTGTGTGTGTCTACGTCAGGGGTCGGCAACCTTTACTATCAAAAGAGCCATTTTTTGCCCCTCTCCCTTTAATAAAATTCATCTGGAGCCGCAAAACTTATTTGACCTGTAAAATGAAGATAACAGTGTATGAAGTTTTATATATAGTTATTCTGTATTCAGAGGGATTGGAATCTACCCAAAAGCTTATTCCTAGTATCTTTGGCAGTTTTTAAAATATTTAATGCTAAAGGTCATGCAAGATACAAATTAAAGTTTCATGTTCTATTTTTTTTTTTTGTCATTCACTGTAAAAGAGCTACGGTTTGTTGCATTTATGAAATTATAGAAGAACAAACAGAAAACGGTTAACATTTTATTGCTGTTTTTACCTGTTATAACAAAGGTAAACCTCAAACTCTGATAAAGACTGTATAATGGCTGCTGCTGTACTGTATGTTTGGGAGCAGAACCAAGACAATTTCCTATCAACTTGTTGACATGGAAATAAATATATGAATCTTGAATCCTTTTGAACAAGGAGAAAAAACACTGGCATGTGTAGACCTACTTTGAAATAAAACAAAGAACCATGCAGGTTCTTTTGGGTCATTCCCTTACTTGTAAAACATTGATCAAATAAAAAGTAGCCCACTTTAAAATAAATAAAATGTATAGCTGCAGCTTAATAACTTAAAAAATTATAAATATAAAAATAGGCCAGTTTGTATTTAATTATGACTTAAGTCTATTTTAGTGTGTTTTCATCCTCTTGTTTTCTCCTCAGCCACGTACAACAATCAGTCATTGAGCCTGAACATATATTTGTTGTAGTTCATGCTGGAATAAACCTGCTTGCATTAGTATGTGGATCAAAAGATTGACAGGACTCCAAATGCAAACGTCTTCATGTTCATATCAGTGTCGGGAATGACATTCATGTTTCAAAGACAAATTTGTCGTGTTTTGGAAGGTTTTCAATATCGCTCCTTTTGTGTGTTACGCCATGACAGCACACCGATGTGGTGCGGGAAATGTTCCTTTTATTTCTTTACGGCGGCACATGAGCAACATGTAAAGATGTCCGGCGCTAGTCACAGAGCTCGTGCTCGCCTTTATTTCCTTTCCCAGGATGCAACACACAGATATAACTTCCTCGTTGCAGTAACCTGGCAGTATTTTGCGCTGAACATACTCATTCTGCCCCCTGCTGGAGAGCAACCTACACGGCACTTCATGTGCCCGAGAGCGATAATCGCCTTCTGACAAGTTTTTCCCAAAAGCAAGAGGTAGCCACTGCAGAGAGGCTGAAGAGCTGCATGCAGCTCCAGAGCCGCGGGTTGCCGACCCCTGGTCTAAGTGTTTAGCATAACCAGTTCCCATTTCATAGCGTGACCTGTTCACATAAAACGAAAGCTTCCTGTGACTGTACAGTATGCAGTAACGAGTAAGAAAACGAGTGCAGCACACACTGGCTTGGTGACCTGAACATCATACAGCCAGCCACTCACAGCTGAATTTATAGGCATGATTACCTTCGAACGACCATCACCTCAGGAGAAGAGAGCAGGACATGCTTAAAGGCAGGACTGAAATACAACACTGGAACAGCAGAAATGTTGTCATGGCCTGGTCGCCATGGCAGCCCTGTGTGTGTTTTTGTGTGTCAAGTTGGCATCTCTCCCTGTGGTTAGTGGTTCCTGTCTTACTTTGAAAGGTCTGTCCTGTCCTTATTGGTTTCTGGTTTGCTTCCTCCCTCTTGTCACCCTGATTCCCGGCACCTGCCTCTCATTTTTTCCTCTATATTTAAGTCTTGTCTTTGTTGGTGTATTAGTTGTGGTCCATGTTTGCAGTCTTGCTTGTCTTCCCTCTCGTCAGCCTTCTCGTCATCCTGGACTTTAAGTTAAGTTTGTATTTTTGTATTTTCATATATTTTGGATTTTTGGATTTATTTGTGTTTTTAGGAAAATAAACCCTTTGTTTTTTTTTTGAACTCCTGCGCTTGGGTCCTCCCTTCCCGCTGCAAACCATGACACCTGTTGGATCCAAGTAACTGTTGCAGTTTAAAGCAGCACTACAGAACACGTCCCCCTGTAGTTGTGGTTGTTAAGTTGACTTTCTTGTTTCTTTTCCATCGTTCCCTTTTTTTTTAATTTTTAGTGTCAGTCTGTCAGTGTTATGAAAGCAATTTCCAGTGCTACCAGTGGAGAAAAGGAAAAAAAAAAAAATCACATTTGTTTCCTACAGTTTTAATCTTGAATCCACTCAGAATTTATTTAATCTCTTGACACCATTATATCGGTAATCAGTGGCAAATCCTTCTGCATGGAAAAAGAATAACAGAACTTTTTCCTTATTTTGTTAACAACGTGGCAGGTAAAGGTAAAAACAATATTCCAGCAAAAAAAAACAAAAAAAAAAAATCAAAAACAAAATAAATATTTATAGTTTTCCTATAGTTAAGAGATGAAAACAAAACAAAAAACAAATGAACAAACAGGATAGGATGTATCCTGGAAAGAGGCACTCTTTTAATAGGATCAGGATGGCAAGTAAGGAAGAATGGAGGAGAGGAAATAGGATTAGGATGTGGTGGTAAAATGAGGTTGGGGATTTTCTCGCCTCTTAAGAAGGACAAAAGAATGGTAAAGATGAAATGAGGCTTTCAGGGAGGTGAAGGCAACTGAAAAGAGGGAAGATGCATGTAGTGTGGTGTTTGCACCATGAGATGTATCTGCTGTCCAACTGTGTGGGTGACAGGTCTGTGTGTGTCCTCCACAGGGTGATGCTGCTCAGGTTCCAGGAAGGAGAAAAACTATCTTTTAGCTGTGGTAATGGTTCCTAATGACACGATTCTGTCCTGACTCAGTCATTTTTCTTCCTCCAGTGTCTTTGTCAGCCTAAAGATGGGTCTATTTTTGTTACTTACAGTGCAGCAGGAAGCCATTTTTTTCTAGAAGTACTCAATATTCATTGATACTGCCCCAGTTTGTATTGATATGGGAAAGGAAACTCAGAGAGACTGAGCTTGGCATCGACGTGAATTGACAATGTGATGAGAAAATTGTCAAGAAAATGACAGCCTAAATGAAACAGCAAGCTGCAACTTGCTCAGAGCAAAGCAGAGGACAAATCATATGGTTCATTGTGGTCAGAATTATATTTTATGAGTTTGAAAATGTGTAGCATTTTCAGTTTGGTTTCGTTTCTTTTCACACAGAGCATACCAAAAGGTGTCACTTCAGATCGTGTGGGAATGTCCTGACAGCTCCCTGGTCAGATGTCTCTACTGTGGGAACAAAAAATGCAAATACAGGAAGAAGCTCCTGTGTTGTGGAATATGAAAATGACAACAAATGAGCCGTAGCAGAAAATGTGAAGAACAATACCATCAAGTGGACCAGTCACATTTGTTCCGGTCCCCTAATCCCAACCTGACAAGTACAAGCATTATGGAGAGGTGTATGTCAGAGAGCTTCCCCGCTACAGCGTTGAAGCATTAACCAAGCCTTAGTTGTCATTACTAGTGATTCTTTATACTGCTTATATTTCTTATGAAATGCTTAAATCTGAAAATGAAGCAAGGCAACAGCTGTATTTTGCATGTATTAATTGCAAAGAATTGTAAACTACGTAATTTAACTTTTATTGTTCCCACAGAGGCAAAAGTCGCTGCTGATTTCAGTGCTTCAGTGTATGCAGTTCTAGATTTTTGGTCCTGGTTTGGTCTGGTACATATCAGGGTTGGAAATGAACTGTTTTTGCCAACTTGACACAGAAACAACCTCTTAGGTTTTTTTTTTTTTTTACTGGCATCATGTAACAGCATATGAAAAATAATGTTATAAATGTAAAATGTTTTTTTTTTTTTGGCCAAATTAGAGGTTTTATTTTTTATTTGTTTCATTCTACTGCAACAACAACAACAAAAAGACTTGCATTGCTAGTATTTTCATCTCTAATCTGGACATAGCATTTTTTGGAACAGGGGCACCCCGACTGGGGAATATGACATGTAAGGGCCAGAACTCCTCCAGGGCTTTGCAGAAACACGCCTCTCTCTGCTACAGCTTCCTCCAGTTGTTCCAGTAGAAGTAGGCAGGATCAACACCGTCTCGCCATCAGTGATGATCTGTTCCTCGCTGAACTGACGGGACATAGTCTGGTTCAGCTCAGTTTCACATGAGTTGTTTCTGAAGATCCCAACTTTCCACGGAGGATATTCTTAACATGGATGTTGCAGTTGGATGGCTTGTGCTCTTTAAATACTTTTAAGTTGATCATTTTATTCAAGTCTGAAGTGCATTGGTGTACTGCAAGCAGAACACAGTTTGATTTGTCTTCCCATACATCAAGCGGTTTTAGGATTGACCGCTGTCAGACATTCTCAAACTTTACTGTTAAAATATGGGGTCAGGTGAGACACGAACTCAGGTGTCTTCTCTCTCCAGCTACGCTGA
Source organism: Hirundichthys speculiger (assembly GCA_018398805.1). NCBI lineage: Eukaryota > Metazoa > Chordata > Actinopteri > Beloniformes > Exocoetidae > Hirundichthys > Hirundichthys speculiger. The sequence continues at coordinate 624,140 of JAGFBZ010002465.1, forward strand.
AGTCTTGCACATGCTCGCACACTTCCTCCTTGTCTGAAGACAGAAGTAATTTGGAAATTCATAGTCATAATCTGTATGCATGGGCTGCAAAATATAAGACATTTATATTCCATCTGTGCAGACAGAGGGCAGGTGTGGTGCTGACAAACCAAAAACACTGCTTTCCAAGTGTCGCCCTTTCTTCTCTGCTGATGTGAGGTTTGCTCTGTGAAATATTTAAGCTTAAAGTCAAACAGTCAAATGACCAGTTCACACGCTGGTTAAGCAGTTTTGTGTCCTGTCTTTGGGTCATCAGAGTCCCACTTGGCGAGTTAATGATAAACAGCTAATTAAGCCTCTGTCTCTACCTGCAGTAAAAAACAAAGAGTCAAGTGACGTGAGCCGAGTAAAAACCTACTACGCACTGGAAAAACGGTGTTGCAGAGGATCCTGGCAGATTTCAGTGCTTCCGGTAATATCAAGGGGTTAAAGCAGCTGTAGTAATGTGTGTCAGACCACAGTCTGGCTTTATTTTTAAACACTGAGCATATATGTCTGCATGTGTTCACTTTGGGCCAGTGGCAATTCCACAGAAAGAGGAATGGAACTCTTCCTGTTTGTGTGGGTGTTGTGTGAGAAGCTTCGTTAATAGCGGATGGCATAGCTGATGAACACAGATCAGCTGCTGGCAGTCCTCCAGTCTCAGAGATACTGGTCATCTCCTCCTTTAAACCTTTGGGCCATTGTCTTTGCTCACCCCACCCCTTCTCCTCTCGGCAAAACTAAAGCGTCTGTTTTGAAATGCCAAGAACGCGTGTGGGCTGACTGTACTGTATGATCGTTTTCTTAGGGTATTACAAGTTGTATGTACTATGCATAATATTTTGAATTTATGCTTTACATGCATAAACAACAGAAAACATAATGTGTAACTATCCTGGGGGACACTTAGTTGGTACTTCATGAACAAATCATATCCTAAAAGAAAGGAGGAAAGCAAAATAACAGTTAAAAGCTGCCATCACCATCATCATTAACTGAGTTACTGGTATTTGTCCTCTCAGGGTGTTGGTTTACTGTGAGTCATTTTATTCCTCAGATTCCAATAATTGTCACTAGAGGAAATTTGAGTTTTTCTCCTGGGCCAATATATTATATTTTATTCTTCAGTACGTCTGAATGATCGAGCTGTCAACCATTAATTTCTCAGAAGACTTGTTAAATCGCAGCTGGATGTGTTTAAACAGGGTTTGGGCAGGCCTGTGGCTAAAGGCTGCAAGTTATCAATCATTTACCCACTGAATTACAGGGAACTTGTAAAGACACAGTACAGGTATATAACACATCACAGTGGAAAGAAAAGGCATGTGAACCCCTTGACACTGACTGGTTCTCTGCATGGAGTTGCAAGAAAATGTGATATGAGCTTCATCTAAGTTACAATTATATACAAACACAATATACTTAAGGGTCCGAATCACTGCAGCAAGCTTTTAGTTAACCTCTGATTCGTAACTTTCTATTTAATCCATATCGCCTTCAGACCCTTTTTTTTTTTTAATATCTCCTGATTGTTTCATTGAAGGAAAATTGCCACTTCTTTGGATTTTTTTTTTCACAGAGTAGAAGCTTCACAGATCACCAACTGTTTCTGAAAAACTTTTGACTGTAGACAAATAGTTTAGTCTAAATTTGAGAAGATTTGGAAGATCCGAATCCAACTTCAGCCTCATTGTGTAAATGTGGAGTTTGATGGGGCAAAAAAATGTCTTTGCTGCAGTGACTGGGACCGGGTTCTGCCAGTGATGGCAAGCAAGTCTTACCATGTATTCATTGTAGATGTATAGCTGTAGGTGGGATGGATCTCCTGTAGCAGTCTGTGTTGCAATTGATCTGAAGAAGCCTCTGACTGAAGACCCTCTGTTCCTGAATCACTGTGTTGTGTAGAGGATGTTCAGAGTTGTCCATGATGTTTTTCATTTTATGAAGTATCCTCCCTTGCAGAATCAACTCCAGAGGCTCCAGAACAGAGCCAGACTTCTTTATCAGTTTGATCAGTTTCCTTAAGTCGCTGGCTCTGATGCTGCTCCTTCAACAGACAACTGCAGACAGGACTGCGTTCTCCACAACAGATCTTTAGAAGATATGTAACATCTTGCTGTAAACACTGAAGGACCTGAGCTTCCTCAAGAAATGAAGTCCGCCCTGTTCCTTCTCATAAACGCCATCAATGTTGCGTCTTCAGTCCAGTCTGTTGTCCTGGTGAACACTGAGGTATTTATACTCCTCCACCACCTCCTCTTCTTCTCTTATGATGGAAATGCTGTTTGACTCCTTCCTGCTCCTGCTAAAATCCCCAATCATCTCCTTTGTCTTGTTCACATTTAGATTTTTGTCTTCTGGAGTTTCTTTTCTAGTAAAACAGGCTGGATGGTGTTAAATGCACTGGAGAAATCAAAGAGCATCTTTGGCGGTGCTGCCTGCTCTGTCCTGCTTTGCTGAAGCAGGTGTATGATGGGGTCTTCAACTCCAAACTCACAATGAAAGCAAAGTGCTGTGGGTCCTGGAAGGAGCTTGTTCACTTATTCAGGTGGAACAATGAAAGTCTCTCCAGGACTTCTATGATGTGGGATGTTAGAGCAACAGGTCGATAGTCACAGGAGAAGATGGATGAGATCTTTTTGGTACTGGACCAAGGCAGGATGCCTCAATAACACTGAAAGCGCCTGGTTCAGGCTGAGACTGAAGAGGTGCTGCAGAGGCTCCTCTACTATGGAATTAACTTCCAGCCTAGGTCCAGGAGGAAGACTCCTTCTCTACATTTTTATAGGTTTAGGCTATTAGGTGGGTGGGGCTTCCTTTATGCACTGAGCATTTTCACCCCATTTCTCTCTCAGTTTAGGTTTGTCCTGGATCATTTCATAACATTAACATTGTCTGTCTTTCTGCAGGTCCTACCATGGTGTTTATGGTTCCCACTGCAGCTGATGCTCAGTTCCTTCTCCTTCTCCTCTGCTCCTCATGACCGGCAGCACAGCAGTGCAGTGGTTAGCACTGACACTTCACAGCAACAAGGTTCAGCTGGATCTCGATTCAGATGGATCTTTCTGTGTGGAGTTTGTATGTTCTCCCTGTGTCTGCGTGGGTTTACTGCGGGTACTCCGCTTTCTTCCCACCCACCTCAAAAACATGCTGTTTAGGCTAATTGGCAACAATAAATCCTGTCTAGATTTCATATACATTAATCATAGTGTAATTTGATCATAGGAATAATATGAGTAATTATAGGGATAATCTGGTCTCTTAAATAAATCAATCCAGTTAATGTGTGTGAGACAGTGAAAGGAAGCTGCTTGCGACGTTAAAGCGCCTTGAATGGTGCATTAGAAGCACGTTGTTGAGAATCCCACCTAGCTGGTCTGTGCAGGGCTTTCAGAGCCTCGGGGCTGACACCATCTGGACCTGCAGCCTTGTTCCAGTTCAGCCTCTCCAGCTGCATCTTCACTTTACTGCTGACACCACCTTTTTGTCTCTAATCGTAACTTTCGGTTGTTTTGTACTGACCTCAATAATTTGCTGTATCCCTCCCCAAAGGCTCTATTTTTCCCTTGTTTAGAAACTCCTTCAGGTCACTGGTGATCCTGGTTTTGTTACTGGGGAAGGACCTCACTGTTCTGGTGGGGATGGCGTTTTCCACACAGCCATCTGAACAGTCACACGCTCAGTCATAGCATTGACGTCATCTCCATGACGCTCACATTGTGCATCCCAGTCGGCAGCCTTAAAACGCCCCTGCAGAGTTTCATCAGCCTCCTGTGACCACCTCCTCACTGTCCTTTTGGTTACAGGTTCCCTCTGATGAATGAGTTTGTAGGTGGAGGAGAGAGAGACCAGATTATCATCCTTGCCAAGAGAAAGTTGTACAGATGAGCTGTATGCATCTCTGACGTCAGAGATGCGAGAATACATCAGCATTCATTTTAACAATATATATGTCTTTGAAAAATGACCCGCTCTTTTCATTATTATTATTTTCCAAAACAGGCACATAGTATGTTACAACCCCAAAATGCCTGCCTTTTCCTATGTTGTTTTCAGAAAGACAAAGATATAACAATAAAAGAAAAACCTCTAAAAAATTACCTGAAGAGAGAAGAAAAAAGAGCTGACTGGAGTGGATAGATGAATCCTGACAGTTTCAGGTCGAAGCCAAGCTGACAGACACTTCCACACCTTTGCACCCAAAGTAATTCAGAGCTGATTTGGTACCATGACAACTGTAACTTTATCAACAACAATCTCCTGCACAGTTGAGCACAGCAATGCTTTCTGCTCCGCTGAGAAGGTGGATGGATGCAGCAGAGAGGGGAGGAGACACTTGGATGGTTTTGTTGTTTGATGTTTGTGTGCTTTTGAAAACTGAACCACGGTGATGCAGCAAAGCAGTGATATTCTCTTCGGACCTCAACACCACATGAAATTATGAATATTTTCTTTCAAAAGTATTTATGACAAAAATTTTGACAGCAATGACTTCAGACTGAAAGTTGATTTGTCCGGGGCTTTTTCTACCTTGACAGACATGCTGCCGGATGATGAGCACCGCTTCCTGTGGTAAATCTTCACCCATGTGCCCTGCTCACAGTTGTTTGTCTGACAGCAGCCTGCCAATTAGTCAGGGTATTAATAGTGTCAATACCAATACTGCCTTGTACCTAAGCTTCAAGTTTAAACTTTGTTTTAATCCTACAGTTGGTAGGTATTACATCTTTCAACTGTTACCTTTACAAATAAATAACTTTTTTGGAACAAAACTTTCACCAGGACTTAATAGTGCGTAAGGACTCCTCTAAATTTTGAAACTCCATGTGATGTGTCAAACATTTTGTTCATTTATAACCTGAATTTTCATTTTTAGTCAAGGACGATCTTTTTGCTGGGAGCTCCACAAAGAAATGACATTTTCATTTGCCTGTTACATCTTACTGGAAACACCCTAGTAACAGTCACATACGTGTGTTTTAACAGTTTAATGTTGAGAATAGAGGCTGATTCATTGGTATGCCTTGTGGAGGAGCTATAGTCTCTTGTATTACCTGTTATGAGGGGGGTGGGGCAAAAAAAGCAAATACTGTCATGTCAGCTCCAGCCAGTTATAGCTGACCTCATCTGAGACCTGCAGTGTTATTACAAAGGTCCAATGGTCCATGAGAAAGCTATAATGTAGTGAGAAAATGAAATGAAAATGGACCATTCAGTTCTCCTCCCAAACTATTGTGGTCTCTCTTCAAATATCACTATGGGTATATATATATATACAGTCATGGAAAAAATTATTAGACGACCATTTTTTCTTCACTTTGTTCATTTTAATACCTGATATCACTAAACGTCATCATGTGACTAAAACAGACAGAAAAGAAAACACTGAATGCATAAAAGCAGTGTTTTTGGCAGTACAACGCCATAGCTATTGATGTAAAAACTTAAGTGATTTAGGTTATAATCAAGAAAACCATGGAAAATGGTAAGATATCAGCTCTTAAATAAAACTCTTATGAGCAATCTTTGTGGTTATCGTTATGTTTGTCCAAACAAATGTACCTTTAGTTGTACCAGGCATTAAAATGAACAAGAAACGTTAATTTATTAATGCCGACATTTATTTTATCGCGCGTTAACGCAGTTTGCCCACATGCTTTTGTTTTGAAAAGTCTGTTACTGGCTGCTGCGGAACCGAAAAAACTGAAAACATAAGGAAAAGCTAAAACAGACATGGAGAACAGGTACAGTTCGGGTAGCAACTCAGGTAGCAATATTAACAATTCTGTCTAAAAAAAAAAATTTCTGGACATTCACGTGTAGAATAGTCACTTGTGAAAGCTACTGCGCCCAGCGCGCCTACAAGGGAGAGAGCAATTAAAGAATAATGTTTTGTGGATGTTTACATCCTTTGTATTAAATTCCTGATAGTTAAACTGGTTTTAAGCTTCACTTAACTATACACCAAATATACAGTTTCCTAAGGTCTTCATGAAAAGTTGGTGACATGTTTTTGTCAAAGTATCGGAAAGATATGGAACAAAAAGGTGCCTTTTTAATCATGCCATTGCAGCTCTGTTAAGAGCAACTGGAGTCAGTCGCTTGACTCCACTCCTCAAGAGGGTGTGCCTCTTTTAAAAATCGATGTTAAAGCATTTTGCTACCCACTTCACAGCATCGATGTTACATCACATCTGATAGTATCATCTTTTTTTTTTTTTTTCTTCCACACAATGTCAAAATGCTGTCAACTCTGCCCTCAGTCTCCTGTCTATGACTAAGGGCAACAGTAGATTCATGTAAGTATTTCTGGAGATGATGGGCCTCTGAGTTGTACTTGAAGACCGAAGTCAACAGAGTGAAAGAATCTGAGAAAATACCCAAAGGACCCCTTTAACTTCCCATTAAAACAAATACAATGCAATATAATATTATAATATAATGGTTTAATATAATGGTTTTCTATCAACCATAATATAACAGTGGTTGAAGCAAAATGATTGTAGCAAAACTTTGCTGCCAAGTCTGGAGATCTCCCTGAAAACTACTTTGCATCTGTGGAAAACGGTTTCTCTCCCCAGGCTCAAACAAACTCTTCATCATGAGAATATCCTAGTTTCCAGGAGTTGATTATTTATTCATTCACACATAATTTGAGAGTTTTCCCAAGTATCCCAGAGCTATACTTCCGTAATGTTTGACACTATCTTGCCTGCATAATGATAATTAAAGAGAATATTGAATCCCTGTTTGAGCGCTCACACCATTTAACTGATATCTTTGGGAGAGTGGTAAATTTGCATGAGTGTACATTTAGGATGTTTGGCATTTCAGGAATTAGGAAACATCAGGAAGAGGTTTGGACATGGGGCGTGTTTGTTAGTACTAAAATGTTTCTAACTAAATGTTCAGCTGGGATGCATTCTCTCGGTGCATCCATGAGTTCCTCTGGCTATTCTGGCTTCCTTCCACCTTCTATATTAACTTTGGGTGCGGACGTAAGGTGCATTGCTATTTAATTTGTCTCTGTGACGGACTGGTGAACTATCAAAGTTAAACTCATCTTCTCTTCTGATTAAGCCCTTATACACGATGGATGAATGAGTATTTTATTGATTATTGAGTTCAGTGCTTAAGGTAATTCTTTATTTCAAATGCAGTATATAACCTTTTTTCAGTTAAGACATCAGATGAGTTTGCAGGGACAGCTGCAGCTCACTGAGTAGGTCATTCATCCTTTAACTGTAAGGTTGGTGGTTTAGTCATCAGCCCTGTCGTGTGTTAAAATGTTAAAAGGTCCTCGGGCAGGAAACTTCTTCTTTTCCTTTCATCTGTTCCCTTCTGGGCTCTCCACAGCAAGTCATCCACCTCCATCTAACTCTATCCTCTGCATCCTCTTCTCTCACACCAACTAACTTTGTGTCCTCTTTCACAACATCTGTAAATCTCTCGGTTTTTCTTCTGGGCCTCCTGCCTGGCAGTTCCCACCTCATTATCCTTCTACTGATATATTCACCATCCCTCCTCTGTACATGTCCAAACCATCTCAGTTTGGTCTCTCTGGCTTTCTCTCAAAAATATATAACATGCGCTGTCTCTGATGTTCTCATTCCTGATCCTGTCCATCCTTGTCACTCCCGAAAAGAACCTCAACATTTGAACCTCTGCTTCTTGTCTTTTCTTCAGTCTCTAATCCATACTATGTCACAGATCTCACAGACCACCTGTCTAACCTCATTTGTCAGTCAGTCCATCACCAAAAACAAACAAAAGGGGCTCAGAGCCGATCCCTGATGCAGGCCCATCTCCACCTTGAACTCCTCTGTCACAGCTACAGCACACCTCACCACAGCTCTCATACATGTCCTGTTTGTCTAGTTGCCACTGCCATGACTTCACTGTGTGGTTCATCAACTTTATTCCTCTGTAGTTGCCTTAACTCTGCACATCGCCACTGTTCTTAGAAAATCAGCACCAGCACACTCCTCCTTCATTTATGTCCTAGTCAAAAAACCTGCTGTCGCCTCTCTGAGACACTGCCATACCTTCACAGATATGTCACCGGGACCAACTCTTTCCACTCTTCATCCTCTTTAATGACCCCTTCCTTGAGTTTGAGTAATCTTTGCTACCTCCTGGTCCGCAACAGTCTCTTCTGCTCTTGTCCCTGGGCAGGACACTGAACCTGATTTGTTCACTGGGGTGTGCTGTGTACTGCATGTAAATAATAAAAGTGCTGCATGATTGTCTGTGTGAATGGGAAACATTATAAAGTGATTTGCAGAATCAAGACAAAAAAAAAAAAAGGCACAAAATAAGTGCATGCCATTTAGCATTTTTTTTCCACAGTCTGTTTTGTCTTACTGCTCTCAGACACAAATCCTGTTTGTCAGTTTGCAACAAGGCAGGAGAGAGAAAATGTGCCCAGACCATACATTTAGTGCCATTAGAATAACACTTCTACTAAACAGGATACTTCAGAACCTCTAACTTCTTCATTCTCAATCAAAAAGCTGCCTGGCTGCTCCTGTCAGTTGTCTCTTGCACGCCTAATCTCATATGCGATCTTCCTCTATGACCTTTGATATCATTATGTTTTTTTTCAGTTGATTAATCGCTGATATGCTTCTATTGATGCCTCTTTCATGGATCATTTCAACCAGCATTACTGCAGATGACTGCATCCTCAGCATTTTCTAACTTCCATTCGCATTTCAGTGTTGTCGCTGATCATGTTGCCAAGAACAACTACATCATGTGACTGTATTTCTCACATGCTTTTTATAAGTTTTAGACTTCTAACTCCATGTATTTTAATGTGTCCTGATTACTGCAACATATGGAGTAGGACTGAGTGACTGCTGCTCCTCGGTCAGTGTCAGTTTCAGGAGATTTGCAGAAAAAAGAAATCATTGTGTTGGCCAATGTAATCTATTTTGGAAAAAACAAAAAAAAGCACAAAAAAAAAAAAGAAAAGTATTTTACTACAATATCAGTTGTAGTAGATAAAGCTATGCATATTCATATCAACATGGTCATTTTTCAGTGCATAAACAAGATAACAGCTGCCTCAGTCGTGCTGTTGCGCTGTATACATTGTGTGTCACTGGTCAGAGATGCATGAAAGAAAATAAGACGGCAATTCAGAGGCTCTGCTCTCTGAGGCTAATTTCTCCTGGGACTCATCAGCCGCTGAGAGAGTGGATGTGTTTGCTGGTGGTTTTCTATTAGTGTTTGTGTGTGGGGGGTGTGTGCACGTGTGTGTGCGTTTGACAGCGCGTCTTTATGTTGATACCAATATACTCATATTCTAGTGAAAAAAGATTGTGACTATAAAACTGCAAAGATGCCATAATTCTCTCCCACTATGTGCTTTTAAAGTTCAGCATTTCCATATCCTTCTTTTTAGTTATTAATTAGTCATGAGGTTTTACAGCCAAAACTGAAACTTGCTACGGTGTGTTTTGTTTTGGTTCAGCACATTTTAGCACACTTAAAAGTAATTCTTCAACACTTTGTGCTTCTGAAGTTCAGTAAATCCGAAAAGAAAAATCTCTTACACCAACAAAATTTAGGATAATCGAAGTGGGGTCTTTATGGATTGAGGGTCTCTTCATAAGATTTGGGTTACATAACTTGAAAACTTTGCTGTTCCAATTTTAAAATTCATACTTCTTGGACACAAATGTAAAATACCACATGAAGTAACCTGTACAAATTTCAAGCATCACATCACATCTAAATGTCATATGGATTTGTTTTGGAGCTGTTACACCGTTCAGTCAAAGAATTCAAAGTCTGCAACAAATGAGTACAAGAAGTCATTAAAAGTGTAAAGAAAAGTCACGTGAAATGAGATGGAAAAACTTTAAAAGAAGAGCAATATGAAATGAAAACAATGTGTGGAATGAAAATCAAATATTAATGTAAATACAAGCAATGTTAAATGAACAAAAAATATGAAAATCCCTTCAAATAAATTACTCTTCATATATACCCTTTGTGTTTTCATTTAGGCTATAATGAATGTTCACATTATATAAATGTGGCTTTATGCACAGCTGCACTACTTCCTGAACTTCAACCAGCTGCTGTGTTTCCTGTGTGCCATTATTTGACAAACTAATTAATCCAGGTGTGTCTGACCTCACAGCAATGATCAGACACACCTGGATTGATCAGTTTGTCCAATAATGGCAAACAGGAAACAGAAGAGCTGGCTGAAGTTCTGGAAGTAGTGCAGCTGTGATTTTAGCTTTTTTGTACACCAAAAACGTAAGGGATACTAGAGCTTGGTTGGGATGGTGGGACTGCTTGCGGCAAGCGCCAGGAAATTTCCCTCATTTCAAACCCAAAACTTGACAGGGTATGTCCCTACCAGGCGATGAAATGTCAGTGCAGAAATTTAAAATGCTTATCCAGCTGCCTGAAATTTTCTCAAAACTACCCGGATCAAGTACATGGACATTCATTCCCATCAATACCTCTCACCTTTTGTAATTTATAGGATCCCAATCTTTTATCTACTTTAGTAAACATGCAATGGAATATTGCACCGTTAAAGTCGTAATTTCAAAGGCAGTAGAATTTCGGGTATCTTTTATATTAGTTGTGTCCTTGCAATGGGTGATGCATTTCTCAGAAGACATGCAGAGCTGAGCAAAATACTGGTGCAGTTTGATGACGAACAACAATAAGATGCATGGAGGCAAAAAGTATCACAAAGTAAGAAAGACAATTTAAGCATCATAAAAGTCTCAGGTGCCCCTCGTCTCGTTTCATCAAGACTTAATGACATCCTCCACCCAAAAAGGTTGTCAGGTTGATCCTCAACCCCGACACGAGTGTCCTTGGACAGGACGCTGAACCCCAAATGGCTCCCGTTGCCTATGGCACTGCGGAAGGAAGGGCATCCAACATGATATCTATGCCAAATTAATTTATGAAACATAATGATTTAATGTGGTGACTCCTAAAGAGAAATGGCAGAAAGAAACCGCTTGTGTTCTGTTTTTTGTTCTTCACAGCTTTAACTTCCCAGTATCACAGTAACAAAGAGACTAAAAATAAATATAAATGGTAAATAAAACTTTGCTGAAAACAACAAGACTTGTTGGGTGCCTGAGACTTTTGCACAGTGACTTATTTGGATTCTTAATTTGGATCTGAAAATACCAGTTAGGGACTATTTTGAGACAGGAATAAACACATATAAATCCCTGAAAGGTTTGTTTATAGGAGCAGATCGCTTTGGTGCTGAAAGGTGATGGTGAGTGTTGTGTTTTGCTGTTATTGCTATAGCAGAGGTGAGCTTTTGGTTGTGAGATACTGTATGTTCACAAGGTGCAGGAATTAACTGCTCTGTGTTGTCAAAGGTTGGTACAGACCATAGAATCAATTAGGGCTTCCCAAGTTGTTTTAATTAACCCTTTAGGCTCCAGATTTTTTTTTCAAGAAAATGTTCAATTTTGATATCAAGGTTTCAAAAGGCTATAACTTTAAAGTAGTTTGAGATAAAGGCATACTGTAAATTTCTTCAGTATAAACCAAAATTTGAAATGGAAGTAGATTTGTCATCTAATTTGATTATTTTGACATCATCACCTGCCCAAAAGTCCTCAATTTCAGATTTTTCCTCAAGCCCCATGCACAATGAAAGCTTTCTTTTCAGGGACAATCACATCATAAAGTCATGAAATCTGGAGTTTGGTTTCAATATTTCCCTTTCAAAGAACTGGTGGCCATATCTGTTTGTTTGATTGGTAATCAGGCTCCAGAATTCATCATTTGGAAAAGGGATTAAATCAATGGGCTCAGAATTTGTCAGATCGTCTCCACAAAAACCAACTGGCTCCACAAAATTAAGGCTCCTCTTTTGATACTCTTCCTTTTCTCAAGAACTCTCAGCCACCATCATCATCACCACTGTGATTTCCGGTGCGCCATAAGCGGTGTGTTTTTTTCCCGCGGCTTCACCCGCGTCTGCCAGGACAATCGCGGTTGTTTTCATCCCTGCTACTTTTTTCCATATTTGCAGTGTTATGAGCCCCCCTGACACCTTGACCTGCTTGGGGATTGCAGAATGCTTCCACCATGGCCAGGCAGAGGTGAAACATCCGATATACTATTTGCTAGGGGTGTAACGGTACACAAAACTCTCGGTTCGGTACGTACCTCGGTTTTGAGGTCACGGTTCGGTTCATTTTCGGTACAGTAAGAAAACAAAATGCAAAATATAAATGTGCTAGTTGTTTATTACACACTTTTGTGCTTTTAAAACAATAAGAACATTAGCCTATACAAAGCTAGAATTTTGTTCGAAAATATAAATACAATATTCTGAAATGTAGATATTTTGAAAAACAAAATAAAAATAATATTGGCTCAGACTTTTTCTTAAAGAAAATATCCATCTGATGTGCAAAATTGAACAGTTGCAACACTGAACAGTTTCAAGTTGTTGCTCAGATTAAATAACATGAATAAGGCTCAGACTGTTTCTTTAAAAACAAATCATTGTATTTTTTCATAAAGTCCCGGTATGATTTTCTGGCTAAAATGTGGACGAGAAGGTAATTGATATCGAGGCTCAAATACTTTTATCATGTGTTTGAAGCCAGCGTTTAGGGTGATTAGGGTCTTAAATCTGCAGCTATAAAACACAACTTCGGCTCCCCGGTGAAATATAAACAGGGACAAAGAGAAGTTGATAAAACCAAAGTGGTTTGCCGACATTGTTCATCCGAGATCGGGTATGTTTCTGGCAACACGTCTAACCTGTTAACTCATTTGAAACGGCACCACCCCAGCGTGAACAATGCTACAAAAAGAGAAAGACGACCGAGTACAAACACAGCTTCCCACCACATTTAACACTATGTCGCGGGAGGCTTATTGCCAATGCTAGCGGCATTAGCATTAGCCACAACGTCCGCTACAAGTGCTGTTTGTTGTGCTCCATGCGGTCCTCTACTTAATATGTCCGTGTGGAAACTCGTTCGGTACGCCTCCGTCCCGAACCGACCACGTCATACCGAACGGTTCAATACAAATACATGTACCGTTACACCTACTATGTGCTGATTGTGGACTATGAAAGGCGGACTCGCCGTCACTACTAATGTCAGTTTCTGCTTCACTGGACAACTGCATGTCTACCTCCTCGGAATCTGAGTTAGCCAGAATCTGACAAAGTACTTCGTAAATGGTAATCCAACCTCTCGGCATCTTGAGTAAGCATTTCTACCACTGCTGCACCGCGTGTCTCTGTGCTGAGGGGTGTTCTACAAACTAATTTTAAGCTAAAACTTTGAATAGCGCCACCACCAAAAATGGTTCTCAGATTACAGGCACACATGTCCGCCATCTCCTGGTGAAAAGTAGTAACAAGATTCAGCATCACATTTATAGATACGGCCTGTTTTATTCAGCAATGTTGCTTGTTGCAATTTTGCGATTTTGGTGCTTAAAGGGTTAATCTCCCAACAGCAATAAACTGTAAATGCACAGTGTAAGGAACTGAGCGTCTCAGGTGCAATAAGCTAAAGCTGTTTGGAGTGTCACACAGCCAAATGTGTGAAATTAGATTATTTTCAAGGGGGATATACAAGCCCAGATGAGGTGATGATGATTTGGATCATTTCTACAAAATGCCACAATGCCAGAATGTTGCCAAGCTAAAGGTTAAATCAATAGACAAAAAATTTTCTTCAAATGTCACTTCAAGCAGAAAAATAAACAGGATGTTTAAAAAGAATTTAGAGTATGACCTTCATGCATTTCAGCACACTGTTTTCAAGTGAAATGAAACAGGTATAAAGTTTTAGGACTGTGAGAGTTAGACTGTGGATTCATTTGTTAATTTTCCTCCACACTCTGCAAAAAGTAAACTAGTCGTGGACGTGAAACTAAAAACTCGCTCCTGTCTGGTGCTTCTTTAGCTTTACTCTATTTGTTGTAAATAATTCATATTATTGCTACCTTTCATCAGTGTGCTCCCTTCCTACATTATAATTATCACTTTACGTGGATCTGATAGTAATGTTTCTAAGAGAGAGCTTTGGTGGATCCATTGGCACACAACGAATATATGACGACATAATGATGGAACCTTCCAGAGAGACTCATGGAAAGAAAAGCTGGTGAAACAGAACGTTGATAGGTTTTAAATGATAAAACTGCTGCCTGTAACAATGACTCCTGGTGTTTGTATGGTCTTCTTTTCAGATTGATTGTTCTTTTTTCAATATTTTGTGTCACGATAGAGGAGGGGCGTGGAAGGAGGACCCAAGATGCAGGAGGTTTCAAAAACATTATTAACCAAAAGTACAAAAACTCTAAAAACTTCAAAAATACAAGAATGCAAAAATCCAAAAATCCAAATTTAACTTTATTCCATGAGAAGAAGGTGAAGAGGACAGTGACATGGAGACCAACATGCAGAGGTAAGGACAACAATAGACAGCAAACTGAAAGGGAGTGACAGGACTTATAAACACACAGGAACAAACGAGAGGCAGGTGTGAACAATCAGGCTTGACAAGGGGGAGGAAGAAAATCTGAACACCATGAAGACAAGACAGACCTTCAAAGTAAAACAGGAAGCACTACAGACATGGAGAGATGCAAACTTGACAAAACAGACAGAAAATACAAAAACTCAGTCATGGCTGACCTGGGCTATGACAATTTTGAGTCTAAAATATAATTGTAACATCAAACTTTTTCAAACAGCTGGTGAAATTGTTCTTTTAAAGGTTGCTTTTAACATTGCACAACTACTTTTAGCTTTAGTGGAATGAGACAGAGCATTTGACCTTTGATATACATAATTGTATCTACTGCAAATGTCTCCAGGTCTTTGTGGCATGTTTTCTACCTTACATTTCATTTGTGGATGCAAAGCTAAACATTTTTATCTGGCTGTACAAAGGAGAGACAGTTTGACAGACAAAAGATCACGTCTCAACTAACATAACACATTCCTCCACAATCGGATTGCTTACACAAACTCTGTCAGAGTCCTGTGATCAGGAAGCAGAGCCTGGTGGGCAGGTGAGGTTTTTTAAGTGGCAACGTGGTTACTGAAGATGGTGAATGACCAGAAGTCGATAAATTGTGAAAGGACAGGAGGTACTGATAAAAATGAAGGCTTGTGTTCTTAATCAGTGTATGTTTTAGAACATTTCAGACAGTTGCAAAAGCATTTTACATTTCTGCACTGACGTTCCAGATGTTTTAATTTTTGCTGTGTGTGTTCTGCATTGATCAGAGGCCCTCCCCTGCTCCTGCCGTCCCGGACTGACATGGTGAGTGGAACAGAGGAGAAGGTTAAATAGGAGGTCTCCCCAACCTCCTCCTGTGTTCTCCAGTTGTTTGGGTCCATTCATGTGATATTCCAGTAGTTTCAACTCTCAACTAACCCTAACCTAGCGCAGTCCCAGGTTTGGGCTAGTAAAAAAAAACAAAACAAAAAAGACGTACAATAGATCTGCTTTCTGCAGAAGCTGGAAGCTGCCCTAAACAACAGTCTGCTGACACACTGTCATCTCACAGTTTTCATAAGTGGATCTTGACACTGCTATCTTTTGCAATGTCAACAAGCGCATTTCACATCTTCTGATGACACTATTCAAGTATTTTTTTTTTTTTGGCTTGTTGTTCAAATGTGGATGGAGAAAGCAGGAGCCCTGAAGCTGAAGTCTTAAGAGCTAAAACCTCCTCTCTCATAGGCTTCATTTCGGTCTGTATGTGTAGTCGATATGATGAGACAGCCTGAATTTTAGTCAGTGCCAACTGGCAGACATCATTTGTTCATCTGCTTGATGCCAAATATCCACAATTTTCTAGCTGTATAGATTCTCAAAGATGATACCATAATACCCAGACTGGCCAATAAGCACTGTTGTTACAAGAAAAACAAAATCCTGTAAAAGGCCGTCACAAACATCACTACTA
Source organism: Hirundichthys speculiger (assembly GCA_018398805.1). Classification (NCBI taxonomy): domain Eukaryota; kingdom Metazoa; phylum Chordata; class Actinopteri; order Beloniformes; family Exocoetidae; genus Hirundichthys; species Hirundichthys speculiger. The sequence goes on from JAGFBZ010002465.1 coordinate 640,118, forward strand.
GGATACCCTCCAATGACAGAGATTTTTAAGCTCAAGTTGCTATTAGTCTTTTTTTAAGTCTTTTTTGATGACAATATGCAAAGTTGATCTGTAAAGCCCCGCTATGGGCTGGTGACCTGTCCAGGGTGTACCCCTGCCTTTCACCCAAAGAAACAGGCTGGGATAGACTCCAGCAGATCCCCATGACCCTGTACAGGACTGAACAGGTATGGATAGTGGATGGATGGATGTCAGACACACAACCTTGGTGTCTCCAAGTCATCACTCAGCCATCTTCAGCTGGTCCAGAATGCCGCTGCACGCTTTTTAACCAACACTCAACGTCGGTAATACATCACTCCAGTTTTATTTGCTCTTCACTGGCTTTCTGTTTCTTTTAGAATTGATGTTAAAATGTTAATCTTTGTTTTTAAAGCTCTTAATGACCTTGCCCCTCCCTATTTATGTGAACAAGTCCGTGTTCAGAACCCCACTAGAGCCTTACAGTCCTCAAACCAGCTCTTGCTGGAAGTCCTCAGAGTGAAGACTAAACTCTGGGGTGATCGGGCCTTCTAGGTTGCTGGGCCCAGACTCTGGAATAAGCTGCCCCCTGAAATGTGCACCATCACTGACTTTTCCAATCCAGGTGTAAAACCTATTTATTCAGACTGGCAATAATAATGTGAGATATTTTTCCATCTTAACTAGCACAGACAGACACAGGTCTGCAAAACCCCAGAAGAATGTGAGTTATACCCCATTGCACACCCATTACCCTGTGGTTACTTGAGTAGCCACTATAAAACGTGGGCAGTATATCCTACGTACTCTATGCATCACAAGTAGTTTGCTTCAATCCTAAATGCTCTGATGGTATTTTTTGATGTGTGCATAGGTTGTGTTCTCAAGGGAGATATATTATATTCATTTATAATATTTTCTTTTTTTAAAAGGTTTTTTTTGGCAGTAGTGGCCTATATTGATAGTGGAGAGAGACAGGAAAGGGGGCAGAGAGAACGGGGAAGACACATGGCAGAGGGTCGACAAGCCGGGAGTTGAACTTGCGACCAGCCGCACGAGAACTATAGCCTCTGTATATGGGCCACCCGCCCTAACCACTGCGCTACCGGGGCAGGCCCTTTTTTATATTATTTTCTTCAAGGTCAAAAGTTTACATACACAAAAAGTCTTAAAACAACATAGGGAAGTCTAGATGATGAGGCCATGGCTTTGGAAGCTCCTGATAGGTTAAATAACAACATGTGAGTTAATTAACGGCACACCTGGGGATGTAATTAAGGTCTTACCTCAAACACTCTGCTTCCTTGTTTGAAATCATGAGAAAGTCAAAAGAAATTGGACTGGAAGCTAAAACTTGGGCACAAAGGAGTCTTAGAAATGGACAATGACCCTGAGCACACTGCCAAAATGGTTAAAACGTGGCTTAAGGGTTAACAAAGTCAATGTCTTGGAGTGGTCATGAAAAAGCCCTGATCTGAATCCCATCGGTAATTTGTGGGCAGATCTGAAAAGGCATGTGTGAGCAAGGAGACCGACAAACCTGACTCAGTTCCACCAGTTCTGTCAGGAGGAATGGACTAGAAATCCAGCACTTTCAGAAGCTTGTGGACGGTTCCCCAAAACGTTTGACCCAAGTCATGCAGTTCAAAGGCAATGCATGTAAACTTTTGACCTTGAAGAAAATATTAACTTTTCTCTCTCATTATTGTGGCCTTTAATGAAATGAAATAATTTGGGTAATCCTGACTGACCTGATTTTTTTTCAGTGTATGTAAACTTCTGGCTTCAACTGTAACATCTTAAAAATGACAGCTTTTATCCCTTTGTGTAGCTTTTATCACTTTTCATTTTTCAACCAAATTTAGATGTCCATGGACATCTTCGTTTAGACGGCTTTTCACCTTTCACTTTTCAACCAAATCAAGACATTGTTACAATGTGACTTTGCTTGGTGGGCTGGCTCAACAGATGACTGCAGATAAATCTGCACCCTCGACCACCACAGACATAAAATATATGACATGTTGCACACACAGGTGCACACACTGAGGGACCTAAGCTTAGTCGAGAAATTTAGGGTGAATTCCAATTCCTCCCTTAACCCTCAATCTCAACCCTCAATCTCAAAATGCGCGCTCCCGCTGAGGGCAAGTCCTGTCCCGATTCTTAGCAAGTCAAGTTGAGGGACGAGTTTGAGGGCTGTATACAGATACAGCCTGTATCGCCCTCAAAATTGAGATTTTCCGATACCACCCTTGGAAGTAAGGGCTATCCAGAAGGCACTAAAAAGCTAGCTACAAATGTAAGTATCTTCGTATATCTTAAAGATACAAAACAATTTTATTGTGTTTGTTTGAGATTTTATTCATGGATTAACATCGTTGTTGCGTAACTTTTTATTTTTTTTACTTTACGATGTTTGCTGCCGGACCGGCGGTCCCGGGCAGGGGTCCCGGTCCTGTCGGCGGTCCCGGGACGGCGGACCAGGCCCACCGACGAGTACAAGTAACGTGAAGCCGCCGACCGCGGGTCCCGTCCCGTCGGCGGTCCCGGTCGGCTTCACGTTACTTGTATACCTTGTTGTGTAGCGACGGAGGACTGAATAACTTATCCTCTATTGTGTTATTTGCTAATATTATTTAGAGAATATACAGCGCCTTTTTCAATGTTATCCCTGTGTAATTTCAGGAAATACAGAGATAACACGGGCTCTGATACATTTCAGTCTGAAGATGTAACTGCACTCGAGGGGTGTCCCATTTCACAAGATAGCCCTTACACTTACTTTCGAGGGTTAAGATTGAGGGCCAAAAATTGAGGGTTAAGGGCGAGGGTTGAGATTGAGGGTTAAGAGAGGAATTGGAATTGGCCCAAAGTGTCTGCTCTGTCCCTTCTTGTAGACAGCAGTGCTGCGTCTCCAGTCCAGTCTGTTGTCCAGGTGAGGTATTTATACACCGCACCTCCATTCCTCCTCCCAGGATGAAATAGTGTTTGACTTATTCCTGCTCCTCTTAAAATCTTTGTCTTGTTCATGTTCAAGATGAGATGGTTGTTCAAAAATGCATCATGCCACAAAGTGGTCCACCAGTTCTCTGTACTCAATCTCTTTTCCAACACTGATAGACCCAACAGCTGTAGAATCATCTGAGTATTTCTACAGATGACAGGACTGGTACCGCAAACCTGAGGTGTACAGAGTGAAGAGGAAGGGTGAAGGTACAGTCCCCTGTGGTGCTCCTGTGCTGACACACAACTATTCAGTCTCACAAACTGTGGTTTGTTCGTCAGCGAGTCAGTGATCCAGGTGATTGTGGAGGCATCCACATGTGTCTTCTGGAGTTTCTTCAGCTGAAACTTGTTGCACTAGAGAAATCAAACATGATCCTCATAAAGCAGCCATCTCTGTCAAATGACAGTGGATTAATTGAAGCAGGTGTAAATCAAAGAATAACACAAACAGTCGAGTGATTCAGAACTGCAAGTAGGGGAAAGTTTATGCCTTTAAATGTTTCAGTGCAAATCTCAGTTTCACAGAATAAAACAAAACAAAATAAATATATTCAGTCAAGTCTAGTAATCTAGAAAAAAAAAATCAACAGAACATTTGCTGGATGATTAGTTGAATTGCTAAATGAATTTCTGGTGTTTGTTATTTTTGTTGTTGTTTTTGTTTTCTTATCCCAGTAAAGGCTAATTATTCTTTTTTTTTTCCATTTAAAAGCTGTTTTTACTCAAATGTGTGCCATGGGACTATCCAAGTTGTGGAGAAGAAAAGAAAAACTCTAAAAATATTTTACATGGTAATTTAATTTCCCTTCAGGGATCAATAAACTATTTTTGAATTTGAACTAAATTTGAATTGCACATGGAGGCTGCTCAGTGCACACCAAACTAATACAATCTTAACAAGCATTTTATTCTACTCTTGTTATTACGTGTATTCTATTCTTGAGTATTTTGAGTGCAGCTGTGGCAGTACAGATATGTGGAGATCAGATTAAATATTTCTGCCTAATGTCTTGAGAGGCCTGCATTTTTGCCTAGTAATATTTAAATCATAGCACTATTTCAAGAGTTCAGATATCCCTACAGTAGCTACATGGCAGTCACAGACATTATCTCTACTCAGTAGTGAGTTAAATGCATGTTATGTACTCTTCCTTGCCAAAGGGCAAATATTATGTTTGTTTGAAATGCTGCAAAAACCCTCTGGCAGCTGAATATGTAAGAGCAACATAAGTTGAATATTATAATAAACTAGTGCAATAGAATACACTTTGTATAGAGCTGTTATTTGTAGATGTAATAACCTCCTTACACATTGCTTTGAAATGTAGTAAAAGCTGCCTCCAAGTGTGCAGATCTATCCATTATTATGACTTCATGTAGTTCAGACTTGTGGAGAGAGGACCAACCAAGAAACATTTCCTTGGTGACTTCTATAGGAAAGCGGTCACGTTGCCCACGCAGACATAAAGTGAACACTTCCAGTTAAAGTCATTTTAATAGAAATCAGTACAAGTCTGACAGGGTATATAGAACTGCTGGAGTTGGTTTTTCCAGTCAGACCCTCCTGGTGGATGGCAGGGGACAGATCTGCACACAAACTGTGTTATATGCCCCTTAATGGCACCCTGCCAATATAGTTTAATAGTGTTAAAGGACTGCCATACTGTATAAGTTACAGACAGAATAGCAGTGTTTGTGACTGCTGGGAAGATGTCAATCATTAACAGTTAAAAATACCAGTAAAATGAATGAATAATAGTTTCTTCTTCTTTATACTGTCACATCTGGGTCAAAGCCTTGGTTTAAAATTGTGGAGAATGTGCAAAGTGCCAGTGCAATTTTGGGTCCAGTTGTGTGTGTGTGTGTGTATATATATATAGTTAGATCCCCCAGGTGCAGATTCAGTCTCTGACCAGAGCCGTTTGTGCACGTCCACATGTGACAAGGTGGACGTACATTTATGCCATTTGGATGCACTCTTTTACACGCGACATGCGAGTTACGCTTTCCACAAAGGTTTAGGGTAGCGGGTGGTCTGAAACTGTACTGAATCCATACCGAAACAATGACACAAAAACCGCGGTACGGACCTAACCGTGAGCCACCTATGGAAGAGAAATTCCACTCCCAGATGTATTATGTGTGTGAGGGTCCTACTTTGAGAAATTCGTACAGTTGTCTACATGTCTATGTGCATTTTAAAACTCAGATTTAAGTATGACGAACAGAATAATTCTGTTTTTTCTAACATGATGTAAATGTACAGACTGTCTTCTGGGTTATAAATAGGGCTGTCGCGGTAACCGCAAAAATGAATGACCGCGACACGAGGAAGCCCGCCGTGGTGCATGGTGGGCCACCGCACGTGACCTGACCTCACCACACCTCACCTTGAGCGGGAGACATGGCAGCTGCGCTTGTACCGAAAAAAAATGTAACTTCGCCCCTTTGGGAGCATTTCGGCTTTCAACCAAATGAAAAAGGGGAACCAGCTAATTTAGATGAGGCAGTTTGTAAATTATGTGGAAAAAAGATCCAAGTAAAACGAGGAAACACTTCAAATTTAAGGCTCATGCCGGCGCCAGTCGACAGCTTGGAGTCGGCGAAGCCTTTGCTCGAGTTGCCAAGTACAGCATTGACATGACAGACATAAACGCCTAACAGACGCTGTTACACGGTACCTGGTCGAGGAGATGGTGCCGTTTACCACGGTGGAGAAACCGGCATTCAAGTCGCTGCTTCAGAAATTTGACAAACAATATGAGTTGCCGGGGAAAACGTACTTCTCAGAAACTGCTGTCCCGAAAATGTACAATACAGTGAGAGCATGGGTTCAGAATGAGCTCAAAAATTTGGACTATTTCTCTGCAACCACTGACATGTGGTCAAGCGTTAATATGACTCCTTACATGAGTCTAACTGTACACTACCTGACCACAGACTGGACTCTAAAATCACGCTGCCTTGAAACAGTGTTTATGCCCCAGAATCACACAGCCGACAACATCGCAGAGGCCCTCCGGAGCGCATTGGATGAGTGGTCCCTGGATGAGAAGAAGCTGGCGTGCATTACGACGGACAACGGGGCCAACATCACCGCAGCAGTGCGAAAATTGAGCTGGACATGGCTAAACTGCTTTGGACATAATTTACACCTGGCAGTGACAAGCGCAATGTCAAGCGTTAAGGATCGCACATCCCGAGCAATGGGGCTGTGCCACACCTTAGTGGGTGCGTTCTCCCAGAGCTGGCTGAAGAGGAAAGATCTGGCAATAGCACAAGCGGAGCTCCAACTCCCGCAGCACGGGCTCATAATGGTTAGCTAGCCTTCAGAAGTTACAATAATAGCCCACTTAATAACACAGTTTTCACTGAGCATCTAGATTTATGATTTCTCAAAATAAACCAGTTAATACACCCTTGCAGGGGATAGGCAATTTTTTTGTATTGTTGGCTTTCTGAGATGGTTAAAACATATTTTTCGTTTAGAAAAAAAATACACTGAAACGAAAAATAATTTAAAATGTAGCGTATTCGCTTAAAACATTACTTAGCAGGTGTGTAGCCAGCCTAATTTCAATTCAGTAATTAAACAACCATCACTCTGTCCATGCAGGACTGTCCTACAAGATGGGGGTCCAAACAGAAAATGGTGGACCGAGTCTTGGAGCAAACCCTGGCTATAAAAAGAGTTCTGGATGATCGGCGGCATTAGCATCTCATTCCTAGCTGGCAGGACATCGCAGTGTTGGAGTCGGTGAATGCGGCATTAAAGCCAGCGACTGAATTTACGGATCTGCTGTCTGGCGAGTCCTATGTCGCGGTCTCATCCATTAAACCCGTCCTGAAACTCCTTACTGAATATGTGTTAAAACCATCGGACGAGGACACCACTCTGACTTCAGACATCGAGCTAAAGATGTGCAGTGTTCTCGAGGACAAGTACAGACCAGCTGCCCTACAAAAAACTTTGGCAAAGGCCTGCTTGCTGGACCCCAGATATCAGGGCAACAGTTTTGATGATGACACAGAGGAGACAAAGTGCGCCAGATTGAGGAAATATTAGACACGGAGGATGGAGGGAGCGGTGCCCGTGCGTCAGCTGCTGCACAACAGGAGTCCTTGGCGCAAACAGCGGTGCCACCAGCGGCTAAAAAGAAAACCCTTGGAGACCTGCTGAAGCCACGGACAACCACCTCTGCAACCGTACCCAAGAGAGTTCGCGCCAACACCGAACTCACACGCTACCTCCAGGAGGACCCCATCGACTCCAATGCAGACCCACTCGCATGGTGGCGCGACAACCAGGGTAGATTTCCCCTCCTCTCTAAAATCGCCCGCAAGTACATGTGCATTTGCGCAAAACAAGCGCACCATCGGAGAGAGTTTTCAGTGCGGCTGGAAATATTGTTACCCCCCTCCGATCCTCTCTGAAACCACATAAGGTGAATATGCTGCCTTTCCTCACGCACAACAAGGACATGACCCCGGTATAAATCATAGGCTATTTTCTTTATAGTTTCAAGGAGAATATTTGTTTTTTTTTTAGTTGTCTCGTACATCTCATTTAGTGTCTTAAAAAAACGGGCACTTGTTTTTCATTTCAGTAAGATGCTGTTATTTGCACTTTAAGTTTCAGCCCTAAAGTCTGCTGAATTATTTTTTGTTTGACAATTACAATTTAAGTTATTTGAAGTTCAATCAGTTGAAGGAGAAACAATGTGTAGCCTGTTTCTAATGCATCTATTCTGTACTGCGACCATTACCGCCGTTTGATCGACATTCAATAAATGAAAAAATTGTTATAAAATTGTCATGTCTTTTTCTTATAACTTTTTAATGTGTAGGCACCAAGTTTCAGAGGAAATATTGCAATGAGTTATGTAATTTCGCAATTAATGAACAAATTTGCTAAATAGATAGGCCTAGATAAAAAATTAAAGGGGGGTGGTGCAATTATACCGCATACCATGCTATTGAGCCTCCCTGACTCACCGCAGGGGAAATTCCTTAACCGCGACAGCCCTAGTTATAAAAAAAAAGATAACGAGTTGAAACATGAGTCACCCTGTTGCATAAAGGATACTGCACACATGAAGTTAAGTAATATTTGAGTTGACTACTACATACTACTTCTCCAACCACAACTGTGGCTTTAACAGCATTTTACCCCTTTCAGACAGAGGGATGAACCTAGTAATTTAGTGTGTGGTGTCCTATCTGAACATGTGGAAAACACTGAAGCTAGCATGGCTCAAGATGCAGTAGCTCTCCCAGTATGATTGAGGGTGATCCTCTAGAAGCATACTGAATCTGAATCACAGCAGTCTTTACCGCTTTGACCAGATGGTGTCGTAATTTAAATAATGACTCAATCTCTGTATAACATGTTTCTGACACAGGTGAGCACAAAAAAATGCATCAGAGCACGTGTTCGGGAATGTGACAAATTTAGACAAAGAGATGGCAAAAAACTGGAATGAAACCAAAAACAAGGTACGGTTGACCTATAATGCAGAGAAATAAATTCCACTGAACAATTGTTTCAGCACATTCACCGCAGAGGACCGCATAAGTGTCACAATCTACAAAAAAAAAGAAAAATAGGTGTCTACGAATTCAAATCGCAACTGATTGATAACTGAAGTCACTTCAAAAAAGCTACTGACATCAGTTTTCATCATCACTGAAGGAGCAGTGGGCGAGAGTTCCATATGGGACAGCAGATGTTGTGGGAAGAGCTGCTGAGCTGTGGACCGTGCACTGGGGGAGTGGGCCAGTGAGCCAATGCTTCTGACTCTTGAAATCTTTTCCATCACTTATGATTGGGTTCTGTCTCAGCCTCTATTGATTGAGGGGCGGGATAGCAGTGGGTGAGAGAAATGGACATATTTTGGCAAAGGCTAGTGCTGCACTGAAACTATTTTATCTTGTCTGGAGTTTCCCTGGGGCTCAAAGCTTCAGTATTTAGCCCCAACCCTTATGACTGCAGTGACATTAGTCAAATGCGCTTGCAGCTAGTCACTCATTTATATCGTTGCAACGTGCTTCTGCATAGTTTGCTGTGTTGAACTGCAACTGTGTTTTTAGACGCCTGCCTTTGTGTTGTTGTTGTTGCTCAATTTAAAGTGTTGCTACACAGCTGAGGTCTTTGGAATGCTGTCTTCCTTTTTTAAACAGCCAAAGTGATCTGACCCATTACTGTGAGTGAGTGAGAGTATGGTCTTCTTGTGGCCTGGGGGTTGTTGTATTATATTGTATTATTATTAGTAGTAATAAAAGTATCATTGTATTATATTTCCATTTTTTTATTTTAACAGTGGAATAAAAAATTAAATAAATACAGTGATCCCTTATTTTTCACGGTTAATGGGAACCGGCGCCCCCTGCGAAAATCAAAATCCGCGAACTGGAGCCGGAGCCCCCCCGACCCTAAATAATGTGTTTAAAATATGTTTAAAAAAAAAAAAAATGGTGAGGTACTGCAGCGAAACAAGACAAAGGCTCAACTGTGGTCTTTCTGTTACCTTCACAGCCTCTGGTCTCTGAACCATAGTAAAGAAACTGCTGGTATTGTGCTATTTTTGGCTCGTAATTAGCGAGTAACACGCTAACAACAACAACAAAAGAAAAAGTCTGGTTTTCTCTGCATGGAACGGGCACTTTATTCTGGCACTGCAGGAACTTGTAACATCACACAGGTTGTATTGTTCAGCTCCTGTCGGTTAACAGAGAATGTAAATCTATACACGCTGGGCTGCTGTTTATGCTCACTCCATTTTTCATCTAACCCTGTTTTTGTCCTGCCGTCCCACGACACACACCCTCCATTACCCATAAGGCTACCTTCTTAAAGGGGCCAGGCTGGCGCACAACATCCTGTGATGCGTCTTGGCCAATCAGCGCACAGATTCTAGAGTTCTGGACCGTCTGCGTTTCTCTTGTTGCTTACAGGAGGCTGTGAGTCATTGTTTGACGTTTCTCTGGCAGCTTCGGCCTCTTGTCTTCTGTGGGGTGGATTTTTGCGGAATTTCAGCAATTTTTTCTTGATTTTTTTTATTATATATTTCTGAAATATCTGCGAATAACTAAAACTGCAGAACTTAAAGCACGAATTGGCAAGGAATCACTGTAACACGCTGACAATTAAATGTGGCAGTTTGTTTGCGGGGGGGAAAAAAATAACATCCAAATACAACATAGAAAACCTGATGTCCAGATGTCCAGAATAGTCAGGTCCAGTTGATGCAAATTTTAGGTATAACAGTCCTTTGTAAAAGTTATAGAAGTTACTTAATTGCTGCATAATTCTTTCCATGGTGACACTTATACCATCAAATCTCTGCTCTCTGACAAGATTAGCTGAATCAGATTCTCATAGTGTCAGTTTCTCACTTGGTTCACTTTCACTTAATTTTCAGATAAGGCACATTTATAAAAATTAAAGCTGTCAAGTATGAGCTGTGAAAAAAAAACCTGAGTAGTGCTAAAATAGAAACACAGAATATATTATTAATATCATTATAAGTCAACTTTGGAAAATTTTCTCTGGAAAGAGATTTATCACTTCAACATTCTTTTGATGCAACCACATAAGTGTCTCTAGATTGCTTTTAACCACATTTTCTCTTTTTCTCTTCTGTGTTTTTTGGCATCTGTGTCCTGTCATGCACCGTCCTGAATCCTCTTCTATGGAACCTATCATGCAGGTAAAACCTAACTGATTCTTGTGCTCATTTTGTGCTGCAGTCAACATGCAGATTGTGGTGCTGCTGTAAATCACAGTGTGGAAGAGCGTGTCCTTGTGTGCTGAAGGTTTTGTCAAAGCTGTTGACAAACCAGAGCAATTCTAACATGTAATTCATATTTGTGTGTATACAAGTGTTGACTCAACTGATTTTACTACTACAAGTTTAGTGAAACAGATCAGGCTTATTTAGCACACAAAGAAACAAAAAAATGTGTTGCACAAATGGAAGACGGTTCCTTTTTACCATCATGAATGATTTGTTGAAGGTTTTGATACTGATGCAGTTCCATTTGACGGTTTATATACACTACCATGCCAAATGAAATGACAAAAATTAAAGTGACACTAAGGACCTTTTCATATCATTTTTAAGCTCATTTTAAGGGATATTTAAATATTTTTGGAAGCATCATCTAGCTTCTGCAGTCTCCCATCCCTCCCACTGGCAAAAACCACCCAACGTAACTTTGGACTCCTGGGGTCTCATGTACTAACCTACAGAAAAAAAACTGGCGTACATTTTTTCCACGCTCACATTTGGATGTACAAAAAGTGACTTGAAAGTGAGAATGTGCAGTGCTCCGTGCACACGTGATAGCTGACATATGCACTTTTTTGTGAGTTTTGTCCATTGGCGACACTTAAAGGCTATGCAGTGAAGCTCCATAAATTAGGAATCATTTCCTCAAGTAATTGTAGACCATTAAACATGAAAGTCTGACGTCAGTTCAGAGCCATGTATACTGTGAATAAAAATCTAAAATCTGAGAACCAAAGTCCTGAATCAGAGAAGGAAAACTCCGAATCTGGAACCAAGAAACAAATTCTTTAAACGAGACAACAGAGAAAGGAGGTTCAAAAACATAGATGGTTTTAGAACAGAGAGAAACAAAAATGTAACAGAGAAAGGTGACTCCTCAGTCATTTACAGAATTTGATTATGAGTTTTCCCTCTGATTCAGGCTTTTGGTTCCCAGTTTTTGGACAATGATTGTAATACATTATACTGAATTCGTGCCATATGAAAGACATTGCTAATTTTCTAGTCATTGAATAATTTATTGAATGCATACACATGAGCCTCATGGTAACAATTTCTCAATAAACTAATTATTCAGATCATATAAAAATCTGCACAAAATGATCCAAGTCAGAGCCTTTGACTCTGGCAGCTTTGGCGAAACCAGAAGGGGTTTTCAGAAACCACAATGGTTTCTTTGGCCCACGATGATGACAGCTGTCAGCTGTTTTAGATCTCCAAGAGCTGTCCTCTTGGAACTCTGTGCTGAGTTGGGTCCAACTTTCGAGGGAGAGATGGGAGAAGCTGAACATTTACAAGTGAACATCCTTTATAAGTGCTGAGAACATGGGATTCCAGAGTAATCAACTGCACACACATTGATATAAAGGTGCCAAATGAACACGATTTTGCATGTGTTAACAGGAAGAATTTCCATTCCTTAATTTTTCAAATAATGTGATGCACAAATGCACCTGAGTAATGTTATAGAAAGGTGGCCTGGAACAATCCACGACTCATATCCTACAAACAGTGTGGGGAGGTTGAGGCTTCAAGCTGGTAGGATGTAAAACGGGTGGCTTCTGGTGAGTGATACGTTTAATTTTGAAGTCAATTATAAATTCACCTCTGAAAATTCTTCAGGTGCATAACTATTCAATTGACAGCGGTTTTCCACTAAAGACATGGCTGTTAACCCCCCTCACCAACCCACAGACTGTCTGATACGGTGCGCAGGTACGGTGATGGCCATTGTCGTACTTGGGTAGTTGTAGAGCGATCTGGAAATTGAAAGTTAGTGGTTCTGCTTTGACTGGACTGGGCAGATGATCCTTTATTGCCCTGACAAGGTGTGCCACAGTATGCCAACACAATGTGGTGCAAATGGTGTGAGATCATGGACCCCAGATCCATGGCCTGTTCTGGCCATACTATGCTGGTGTAATCATTTGCCAGCAGGAGTGGCTCTCCACTTCACCTCTACTTTTCTATTTTACTTTTTTTCTTTTGGTGCGGTTTTCTGAGCCCAGTATATGCTACCACTTCATTTTTTTCTTTTAATATTAATGCCGGAAGACAAAGTGCCAAATTAAATATTTTTTGAGGTCTCAACTTCAGAAAGGAGTGTCACACGCAGTGAAATTTCTCTTTTTCAGCTTGCTTTTGATATTTTCTTTGGTTTGATGAGTGGTTTCCCATGCCTGTTTATACTCATTATCATATTCAAATGGATCTGCTTGAGGAAAGAGAGAGGGTGGAGATTTGTGCTCCTGCAGGTGTGCACAATTGCAAGTTGATTGCAGTGTATAAAGGAAATGTGCCTGGACTCACCCATATGCAAGGTTTAGTCAATCTGAATCTTTTTATGCATATGGAAATTTCCATGCAATGATTTAGAATGAAATCCACACAAGTCTTTGTACATGAGGTCCGGGGTCGTCTCTTGCCACAACGGCATGTCTATTTATGGGACAATGTCACAGATCATCACCAGCAGAGCTAGCTCAGGTAAAAGACTCAAAGTAAAGAAATAAAAGAAAATGAGAGAGTGACCAAGGAAACAAGAGTGAATGTTGGACAGTTATATAAAACTCCATTTCCACGCCTACGGGGAGCCTCTGAGCTAAAGACTTCCTTTCTGTCACTTTGGGTCTCCAATGATTTTTTTTTTATTGTTATTTTTCTGGGTATTTATAGTGCATAGGTTTTATCTTTTATTTTTTTCTTTCCCTATGGTTTTCTGAAATCATCTTCAGAAATATGCCTTTTAATTTGCCAGGTGACTCATTTTTGCATCACTCTGCACTGAACAGCAAAACATGCTGGAATATTCTCTTGGCATAGAACTGAAACAGAGGATCCGGTATCTCTTGGATGCATGTCAAGAAAATGCAAATCCAAAGATAATCATGTGAAATTACTCTCCGAATACAAAGGTTTTATGAGTTAAAGCCACTTTGCCAAGGTTAGTAAAAAGACCAAACATGGTACACACCTAATAAGAAATTTATTTGGACAGTCTGGATCATCCCACAATCATCAAAAGGTACCAGTCTGCCACAGACTGTGAGCTGCTGGGATGACTTAATAACTAAGTTTTAATTTCACAGAGACAGTGCTTAAACATTGAACCATCTAAACTCCAACTTAGAATTTCAGCTGATCACATTTTCCAAGAAAACTTTTCTTTTAGAGGAGTTTTAAGTGCTTGAGGTATGTATTTCCTGATGGGCATAATCACATTTAGTTGATATACTGCATGTAGTTTTGACCCAAGAGAAACAAACACTCCTCAGCACCTCACTCTACCCATCTCAACTAGCTTGGGCAGCCATACTAATTCACTTTGTGAAAAATCTCTTGTTAAATGGGTCCGGTACCTCTACCATTCACAACCATTTCGACAGGTACAGAATGTACCAAAACAATCAAACTTATAGGACTCATAGGAGTCTCCAAGAGGCATTATTCAAAACCACCAAGACGACTGTCAGCACATGCTTTTTCTCTCTGATTGGTTGTATGCCTATCCAGTGGCGTCCAGAGACAGTTTCCACTGCATCTGTTGCTACTGCCTCTGGAAATCAAAGTTGAATCCTGAAGAACCAGACTAGTTTTTTGTATATAATTGGAAATTAATATGAATGGCTGGCCAGGAAACATCAACCCAAAAATCTTGAAAGATATGTTTACAACACAGCACTTTTGAATCAGTCCATTATAGTATTGGTAATAGACTTAACGTGGAAACCTGACACGTACCTTACCTTATTTAAGATCAAGGTATTGTACTATTTAAATAAACTTTATTCTCTTAAAATCTGAGACTATGACTCAGTGAATTAGCAACAACCATGTAGTTCAATAACTACATTTATGATGTTAATAACTACGTAACCATCAAAGTCAAATTCTATTCAGTTTCAAGACAACATTATTTAGTCTGTAAAAAAAAAAAAAAACCCTTTGCTTGAGTCGGTTACGTGGTTCCTCCATTTTACATCAATTTTTATAAATTGCACAAACTAAAGTTTCAGATCCTTAAAATGCAACAGCAGAGAGCTTGAAATTTAACCAAGTTTATTTCAGCTAAGGGCAATAGTGAGACACAATCATGCAGCCTGCAGGCTAGATGGTTGTGCTTTTGCATTTGAATCTGTTTCACATTCAGTGTTATTTGCCAGGTGACACACTGCTGCACCACAAATGTCAACATACATGGACACACACACATGCACACACCTTTAAACTCTTCCCAAAGGCTCCATGCCTTTTTTTCTCTTGAGCATGTGTTGTGTGAATACATCTATACAGGCAGGGTGTTGGAATTAAACATTTTCAGCCTGGAGAGGAAGGTGAATGTACTATATCCAAATGTGTTACACTAGAAGTAGCGAAAAAAGCAGCTTTAATTTTTTGCATATATACAGTTGAAACCAGTAGTTTACAGTGTATAAAAATACATAACCTTTTATTTCTCACTGTCCAATATTAAATAAGAATAATCTTTTCCTGTTTTAGGTCAGTTATGATTACCCAAATTATTTCTACTCGCTAAATGCCAGAACAACAAGAGATAATTTTTTAGAAAACTTTTCATTACTTTCCATTGCATCAGAAGGTCACATGCACCAAGATAACTGTGCCTTTATCCAGTTTGGGAAAAGCCCAGTTGAGAAGCCCAGACTTTGGAAGCTTCTGATTGACAAGATTTGAGATAATCGGAGGCACACCTGTGGATGTTTGTGTGTGAAGCCCACCTAAAACACACTGCTTCCTTGTGTGACATCATGGGAAAATCAAAAGAAATCAGCCAAGATATCAGCAAGAGAACTGTGGATCTCCAAGTCTGGTTCATCCTTGAGTACAATTTCCAGAAGCCAGAAGGTGCTATGCTCATCTGTTCAAACAATTTTCATCAAGTATAAACACCATAGGGCCATCATACCAGTCAGGAAGGAGATGGGTTCTGTTATCTAGAGACGAACATGCCTTAGTGTGAAATGTGCGGATCAACCCCAGAACAAAAGCAAAACACCTTGTGAAGATGCTGACTGAAGCTGGTAAGAGAGTGTCATGATCCACAGTGAACCGAGTTCTGTACTGACATGGATGAAAGGAAACTCAGCCAGGAAGAAACCATCACTCCAAAAGCAACATAAAAAAGCCAGATTACACTTTGAAAATGCACCCATACACAAAGACCTTAATTTTTAGAAGATGTGTCCTGTGGTCTGATGAAACAAAAATTGAATTGTTCAGTCATAATGACCATTGCTACATTTGGAGGGTAAAATTCTGTCAGGAAGAATGGACCAAAAGTCCAGCAATCTATTGTGAGAAGCTTGTGGAAAGAAAAAAAAAATTTGACCCAAGTCACACAGTTTAAAGACAATGCTACCAAATACTAAGGAAATGTATGTAGACTTTAAGGAAAGTTGTATGAAAAATTCTCTTTCATTATTCTGACATTTAGTAAATAAAAGTAATTTTAATAATCCTAAATGACCTAAAACAGGAAAAGGTTTATTGTGATTAAATGTCAGTGAGAAAAAAAAATAATTAAAGCTTAAGTGTCTTTTTATAGCGTATGTAAACTACTGGGTTCAATTATACATAAAGGATTTCCCTGAAACTCTCTGCCTGTTAAGAAGCTGGGGTCAGTTGCAGTAGGATGATTCAGATGCAAACCAAGCAAAAGCAGTTTACCCAGGGGCCCAACAGTGGCAGGTTTCCTATGTTGCTTGAACTAGTGGGATAAAGAACCACAAACCTGCTGTGGTACACAAATTACTTCTTAACCATCCAATTACCTTGCCATCTTGTTAACTACAATCTGGAGAAATCATTGCAGTGTGTACATGCTCTTTCCTAATGAAATGCTGCAGACCCAGTATTGACTTCACCCTCATCAAGTTTTTTTTCTTCCCCTCTTTCTGTGCTACAAGCTCTCCGCTGCTTTAGAGAAACCATGTTGTTTGTGTGTATTAAGAATTACAGTGTAAGCATTGTGTGGACAATCCACATTAATCAAGAGCCAACTGTTAGTGGCCACATTATTTTCTCCCCAGGTGCAATTATACTGTTTTAACATTTTATAAATTCTGTCCTGAATTAATTATTTTAGTCCCTCGAGGGTTTTGATCTTGGCCGTCACAATTTGAATTAATTGTTTTTGATTTTTTTTCCCCCTGAGCTGTGCTTTCCACTATTAGCTCTTCACAGGCCAATTATTCAACATTAATTTGATTATGGGTGAAATGGCATGCACACCTGCAATGTCTTAATTTGCCTGCACATCTGTGTCTATTCAAACAAAACTGTTGGTATGAACCATTTGTGATGTCATCATCAGAGGATTATCAATATGCAAAGTATGTGACATCACTGTCTGAATTTTGTCTTTATTCAGTGATGGATGATAAATGTAGTCTTGCCAATACAAAGAATAAGTCTGGTTCTGTAGAATTGGACTTTGATTTCAAGGGAGCAGTACCAATGAACACAGAAGAAACTGCCTGTGGAGGCCATTTGTTATGCTTCTTTCTTTGATTTGTTTTAAGCCTGTGACATAATCAGAGCAATAAGACTAGTAGAAACAGAAGACATGAAAAATGGCATGCAGTGAAATAGAAACACTTGAGTGACTGCTGTCAGTTTTGCAGTAAACATCTCTTTATCCAAAATGTTATTTGTAACTCTGCAGCCATCCTGGTTGTTTTTGGCTCTTGGAGATGACTGTCTAAGTTATCACAAAAAGCCAGATGCCACCCTGTTGTGATTAGTTTGGTATATTCTATACCAGAGAAAATGGCTGTGAATGCCAGAGCTACCAGATTCCCAGATCCATTTCGCAAGATACATTTCAAAAACTGAATGGCTTCTTGGCTGGCCAAGTTTTGATAAATGTGGAAAGAACAACAAATCTATTCATGAGCCTATATTCAAAAGGAAATACACATGCATATAAAACTGGAGTTATATACAGGTACTACTGGTTTTGTTTGCCTGACTGATGCTCTGAGTGCTTGCAGTAAATGAAGGCTACAGTCGTGGGATGTGGAATGTTTCTTTTTTTTGTCATTGCACTTCTGCTTCACTGGCATCTTCTTTTTCCTTGATACTGTGTGCTTCGACTAAATATTTTCGTTTAGAGAGAGGTAGACAGATGGAAAGGGGGCAGAGAGAACGGGGAAGACATGCAACAAAGTTATACAGGCCGGGAGTCGAACGCGCGATGGCTGCATCGAGGACTATAGCCTCTGTACACTAGCCGCCTGCCCTAACCACTGTGCTTTGTTTTTGTTTTTTTTTTGTTTTTTTTTTAAACATTCTTTCATATGATGTGATGCGAAAACAATTTAATTTGTGCGGCCCTGCGATGGGCTGGTGACCTGTCCAGGGTGTACCCCTGCCTTTCGCCCGAAGAAAGCTGGGATAGGCTCCAGCAGATCCCCCTGACCCTACATAGGATAGCATAGATATGGATGGATGGACAGTTGAATTCAGTTCAATTCAACATCATGTCTACACTGCAAAAATTAACAATCTAACCAAGTGTTCCAATCTTGTATCTAGCTAAAATGTCTTTTTGATCTTGTTTTGAGAGTAATATACTATGCAAGCACAGAATGTGTAAGATTACTAGTCTTGTTTTGATATATTTTTTTCTTATTTCAAGAAATGAAAGAAGTGTGATTATCTCACTGCACTGGCAGATTATTTCACTTACTTTTGGTCTGTATCTGCTCAAACCAAGTATTTATTTCTTATATTAAAACCATTAATTTTTGCAGTGTATTACAATACAAATTGTCTCTCGGTGCTTTTCAGAGACCCACAGCATAACCCCCAAGCAAATTCTATTAACTGTAGTTAAAAATAATTCAAAAGGGGGGACCTTTCTGCTGAAGGCCAGCTGGATAAAGAAAGAAAATAGGAGGAAGATAGGATGGAGAGAGGAGAGCACATACATCTTGGCAATATAGGAAAAAAATGTGTAAATGTAAATGAAATTATTCATTAGCTGGAGAACAAAGAAACACTGAGGTGGTCATAGGATCAGACTGTGGTCAGCATGTTAGTTGATATCCCGGAGACATCTATATAGACAGATGGAGGTAAACGCTGGAATGGTCAGAAGGTGGAACTGCAGGTGTTAGTATGTAACTCTGGAAACATATACAAACAAAGAAAAAAGAAAATGGGGCAGAGAGGCAAGGGGCACAGGACAGCATAAAAAAAAAAACTACAACAGTCCTCAAAGCAGCGGTCGCAGGTTCGACTCCCAGCTCGTGCGACCCTTTGCCGCATATCCTCCCCGTTCTCTCTCTTCACTGTCAATAAAGAAAACTAGTGCAAAAAAAATCTAAAAAAAAAAAAAAAAGATTTGAGTTGCCTCTAATTAACTGTGGATACAACTGAAGAAGGAAGGGAAGAGAAGATTGGTGAATGCACCGCTCAGTGGATCATGTTGCAGCGTAGACCTATAGCAGCAAAGCTACGATGAAGCTATGTTTTAGTCCAGCCAGCTCTAGTCTCCAGTCATTTCCCTAACTGTAGCAATGGCTGATAGCCCTAACACGCTATTGTTTATGTAGTGGGATAGGTTTTTGTTCCTCCTACTCCCTAGCTGATTCCACCTTGCCACCTCCACTTAATAGGCCACAGGGGTTTTCCTGTGGCAGTGATTGCTGGGTGGAGCAGACAGCCCTTTAAAGCAGGCAGGTATCTGCCCCTCAGCATGCCACCTTACTCATTTTGCTGTCAGTCTGGCTTGGTTTCCTGCCTTGGACTTGGACCATCTGCTGACTGTGGCCTGGTTGGCCTGTATAAGCTGCTGGCTGTTGGTTCCTCAGCTGTGTCTAGCTGTGCTGTATCCTCTCTGTGTGGGGGAGCTCATCACCAGGCACACAAGCTGGCTGTGCGCTGTAGTGCGTTTTCCTTCAGCACTTCTGGAGGCTCTGCTGTTTTGTCTTGCCTTTTAATCAATTCCCATTTTACTTCTTTTATGGACTACATCTTTGGCCTTGTAACACTTCCTAAATAGCTTAACCCACTCAGCAGTTATAGGAAACACATTCCATTTGGTCTTGACTTGTCTCCTCTTTAACATATTTGCAGAGGCAGTTATGTTATTCTTCTGGATGCATCATAATCATCATCAAAAAGTGAATCATTACATTCAGAATTTTTCCATGTTTTGGGTGGTTGCTTCATTAACATTCAGAGAAAACTTACATCCTTTAAGCTGATCAGACAAGGCAAGGCAAGTTTATTTGTATAGCACATTTCATGTACAAGACAATTCAAGATATTTTACATAAAACACAGATGTTTCTAGAACTCTCGTGCTGTGTCTTGTTTGTTCATATAACCGGCCTGATTAGAATGGAGAACAGAATTATGATGATGGAGGCAGCTGAGCGGCCTGTGGTAGCAGCATCATGGTCTGGGCTCGGCAGCAACTATGTCTCAAGACTTTTACAGCAGAGGAACATTTAAGACATTCACAAAATAAAATACAAAAGAAACTGAAAAGTAATGACGTTTTAAAAGGGCCCTGATGCACCTGCTCATTCATGTCAATATTTAAATCACAAACTCCAACAGCTGAGCTGCTCAGCGGCTGGTCGTCCGCCGTACAGGAGGTCTGGGTTTGAATCCCAGCTGCGTCAGAAACGGCAGTCCACGTAAAATTGGTGCCAAATCAATCATGCGGAGCCACTGTGGCGTTCCCGAACAAAGACGTTAAAGCTGAGGTCAATCTGATGGCAGTTTCACTTTTACTTTCCAGATTCATGACCTTTACAAAGAGAAGATCCTTAGAAATCAGGAGTTTACAGCAAAAACCTGAACATCTTCAGCAAAAATTTCAGTTATGTAAAATTCACAATTTTATATGAAATAAAATCACAATTTTTTGATACAGTGAACCCTCACACTTCGTGGTTAATGGGGGCTGTGTACACAATAAGACCACATCATTAGTTCTGGGTTCAGCAGCAGCCAGGAGCCCAGTGGTGGATTTTAAGGACCTGTCATGGTCACGGAGGCTTTTAGAAGCTACTGTAACTCTCTGGTTTGTAAAAGGTAAACAGGCTGTTGTGTTCAGTACAACAAGATGTTGTGGGAAAGGGATGGTGGAAATCAAATGTCCCTACAAGCACTGGAACTCCGGCATAATGACAGCTGCCCAAGATTCAACATTCTGTGTCAATGTCGATGGCCAGCTGAAAGCAAACCTCCCGTACACCACACAAGTGCAAATGCAGATGTTTGTTGACACGCAGCATGCCGACTTTGTTGTGTGGATAACAGTTCAGTGGATCAAGCTCAGAATTTGCAGAGACGACAACTTCATTAGTGAGATGCTGGAGCGGCTCAAATCTTTTTGGAAAGCAGTTGTACTGCCAGAGTTGTTTTCCAGAAAGCTCGAGTTGGGACACAAAGATAATACACCTCCAGCAACAACCTCGGCTCCTAAGCAGGTCTATTGCATCTGCCGCACCGACGATGAGTCCATGGAGATGGTTGGGTGTGATTCGTGTAATGAATGGTTTCATCTCCCATGCATCAAGCAGAAATGGTTGCCTAAGTCCAAGATGTGGTATTGCAAAGTGTGCACAAAGAACAATAAAAAGTAATCCAAATTTATGCACTGCAAATTATTTGGTTCTTACCAAGAAAAAAAAACTTACATTTAGAAGCGTATATTTTTCTTGTTTTGATAATTACTTTCTTATTTTAAGTCTCAGTATAATCTTATATTAAGTAAAACTTTACTTTTTTGTCTCAAACAGGCAGGGAATCCTAAAATGAGACAATTGATACTCAAAATAAGATGTATTATGTTTTTCCTCCTCCTTATCAAAATAAATCTTGTTTTAAGATTTAATAACACATTATACCTTTCTTAAATCTAGAAACAAGTGTTCCTACAATCTTAATTTAATAAATCTTACCAAGTGAAATTATCTTGCTACATGGACAGATTTTTTTCACTTGTTTTGTCTACCTTTTTCCTTAGTTGTAGTGTTTTATCTTGTTTGAAGACCCACTTTTTTTTTTGCAGTGTGAGCATTTTTTTTCAGACTAGAATATTGCTTCAGCATCCGAGCCCGACCTGCATCCGAGCTTCTGCTTCCTGTCCCTACGCCGCCGTTTTCGTTTGCTGGGCAGGCTAGTAATCCACGGAGAACCTGGCGATCTCGTTATGTCCTCCGGGATGTTGTATGTGCGTTGGAACAGACAAATTGTGCCCCAGACCAAGGTCAATAAAGGTTCTGACAGCTGTAGCTATAGTTGGCTTTGCAAAACTCGGTAAAAGTATGCAGAAAAAGTAGAAAAAACAAGCACCTGATTGAAGAGCTAAGAGCCGCTGCACCCGTGCGTGCCGCCATCTTGAATCATGACATGACAACATGACACCAATTTGCCAAAATACAGGGGATGGGTCAGCTTACCCAACTTTCCCCCAACCTGTGTTTTATCAGAATTTAAAAATTGTCCTTGGGCAAGACACTGAGCCCTGATTTGCTCCCAGTGGGGCCTGACAGCGCTGCCAATTAGTGTGCAAGTGTGTGCGTGAGTGGGTGAATGAGAGGGCACTGTAAAGCACCGTGATGGTGTCTAGAAATCACTATCTAAGTTCAGTCCATTTACTATTTAAAAGCAAAAGGTTTGTGGGCATCTATGTCATTTTGCTTTCATCAGCAGGATTCCCATATTTTAATCAGAGTGGCTCATTGCAGATTTAATTGGTCAGAAAACTGATATCTGACGTTTGTAATTACAGTCTCCTCACACTCCTGAATGTCTTGAAGAAGCACCTCTAGTTTAATCATTATGCACCTTAGCCTGCTGCAGTGAAGGACACAGTATTTCATGATGTTCACCCTGAACTTTGTTTCATATAGATGCTGAAACTCCTCTCCTTTTTTCATTCTAATGATAAAGGTTCCTAAAAAGGTTCAGAACAAATGCAGAAGGAATACACTGAAAAAAAGCTTATGGCTTGCCGTTACAGTGAAACAGAGCTTAAATTTCCTCAGCAGATGATTAGTGCGGCAGCCCTGTGGCAGCTTTCACAACTGTAGAAGAAGTGGCACCTTCCCACTCTTTAGATTTCCCAGAATGCTAATACTTCTGAAAAGATAAAATAGAACCTGTCAAATCCAAAGTCCCGGGTCTATTTTTTTTTTCCTTTTATTTTTTTTAATACTGACAAAATGGTTGCTTTTACCTTATTTCAACACTTGGATGTGACTTATTTTTTCACTTTTTTTATTTAATGCTGCAAAGTACAGAGTGACATGACCAATAAAACAGATGCAGCAGTGTCAGAGAAGGATAGTTGGATCAGTTCCAATAATCAAGTTTCCTGCAGGCATGATAGTAAGAGGCCATTTTCTATGTTGATATTTGACCAATAGTTGTGGATGACCTGTAGTTTAATCTAAGAAAGTTTTGTTTAAAGGCTGGCCTGAGATTCATGTGGAGACCTTGGTTCAACTGATGGGTATCTTTTCTGCAGATAGAAGATGCACGTAATTTGTTCTGTTTAAAACAGCTCACGTCTGGGGCTTCATGATGTGGCTGTAGGCCAGTCAAACAAATCATGAAATAACTGTTTTCCTTTGTTTTATCCCATTCTGCAATCTAATTACAACATATGGAAAACCCTGACCGACTTCTCTCACACTTCACTATAAATATTTATGAAAGCAGTTGAATAATGAGATTTAGTAGCAACAAAATAGCAAAGCAGTGGAGAATCCTCCAAAAAGTTATTTGGTTCTCCAGGGGATAATGAATGAGACTAATGAACGATACAAACTGGCAGATTTATTCTGTGTGGATTTGAGTTTCCATGGTGATCGACTTAAGTTCTCTTTGTTTTGTTGTTGTTTTTTTCTTCAATTTCTGCTCATAGTTTTTTACATTTTCTCAAAAGAGTGAGACTATATAAAATCCAAAAAAGAAAAAAAAACAAAACAAAGACATCACTAAGATATTTTTCAAAGAGACAAAGAAAAATGTAAGGATTGTCAAAACGTTTTTTTTTTTTTTTCTTTGAGTTATATAAATGCACCACACATGGTGGCAACTTGTCACAGCAGCTGCTGTCATTTTTGCAAGCTCCGGTGTATCTTTTTGATTTTTTTTAATTATTTTTCACTTCAGTTTGAATGTAATGCTGCTTGAGGGATTTCATTTTTATATGAACTAAGCACAAAAAGGAAGTAATTTGTGTTGGGATGCTTTCCCATAAAATCATCCCAGGCCTGTATGACAAAGAACATGCTTTACTCTTAAAAAGGGTAAAAAAAGCCACAGGTGTTTGATTTGACAACTGACTGCTGGACATCCCGAACCACCACATCCTATATGTCAGTTACATGCCACTTTAATGAAAACTACAACATGGTGTCATGTCTACTGGACTGTTTTGAGTTCAGTGACAGACACACCTATGAAAACTTAGCAGAGCAGCTGCTCAAAACAAGTGGCAAAAGAGCAGGGACGTGGAAAACAAAGTTGTGTGTTGTGTTAGTGACAATGCTGCTGACATAACAAAAGCAATAAAAACCCTGAAATGGACCCACCACCTGTGTCTTGCACACACAATTAACTTGTGTGTAAGAGATGCTCTGAAGGTGATGAAGCCCACTTTGGAGAAAGTAAAGGCGATAGTGGAATTCTTCCACCAGAACACAACAGCCACAGAGAAGCTCAAATCAACTCAGCGACAGATGGGCATGCCTGAGCTGAAGATGAAACAGGAGTGTGTTACAAAGGTGGAACTCCACGTTCCACATGCTCAAATGGATTCTGGACTTCAAGGATGCAGTCATCTTCCACCCTGGCTG
The DNA here is from genome assembly GCA_018398805.1 of Hirundichthys speculiger. Taxonomy (NCBI): domain Eukaryota; kingdom Metazoa; phylum Chordata; class Actinopteri; order Beloniformes; family Exocoetidae; genus Hirundichthys; species Hirundichthys speculiger. Next base: position 664,767 of record JAGFBZ010002465.1, read on the forward strand.
TTGCCAATGCACATGTTGATCCTCTGTGCCAAGAGCAATGGGAGGAACTGCAGGAGGCCTGCACTGTTCTGGAGCCATTAGAGCAGGTCACTGTAGAGATCAGTGCAGACATGTACAGTGTACAAATATTATCACGTTAATATTTTTATTATAATGTTTCAGTTTTGTTCATTATTAGGTGTTGTTGTTGCATTATTAGTATGAAAAGCAGATTAGACATGACCGGATAATAATACAAAGCATAATCCACTCATTGTTATTACTGTTTTTTAAGCTATGTTACAGCCTCTAAAATGTTGATCCTCTGCAAGGATCTGCAGAGAGTGACAGCTGAGTACCAGACCAGAGTAGCCATGGGGAAAGTGAAGCAGTTAGTGGATGCTCTCTCTGCATCCATGGAAAGAAAATTCCACAGAATGGAATGAAACACTATTCTGTCAGAAACTGCCATTCTTGACCCAAGGTTCAAAAAGCTGGCCTTCTCTGAAAATAGAGCGGTTGATGAAGCTCTTCAGAGAATTACTGCAGCAGCAGCAAGATCCAGCCAGTCAAGTCCACTGCCAAGGGGCCAAGAGGGAGAAAGGGCAGCAGAACAAGAATGAGAGGAACCACGAGCATCTGTTGTTTGGAGATTCTTTGAGGAACGTGCAACCGTTGGAAGTACGAGGAATCCAACAGCAGATGGTGGAAGTGAGAACAAATCCCGAGGAGCCCCTTCTCCAGAGAACTACAGACCCACTGAGCTGGTGGGAGACCAAGTGTTCAGTCTACCCACGTCTTTCACATATGATGGCACGTAGCCTGTGCATAGTGGCAACATCTGTCCCCTCAGAACGAATCTTCTCCAAAACAGGTCAGATCATAACAGAAAGGAGAAAGAGGATCAGCCCCTCAAAGCTGAGGCCAGTGGTTTTTTTGAATGCCAATCTTCGCTAAAACCTCATCTGGATACTGCTTTTTCTTTTTGTATTGCACATTTTAAGTTATATTTTGTTGAGTGAGGTTTAGTTGATTTTGTTTTATCACAAATTAAAATTGGTCTTTTTTTTATTTAAAATGTATTTATGTTTGTTAAGTTTATTAATAAAGCCATATAAATACTATACATATGTTATATATTTTTAACATTAGTTATTCATTTTACACATAATTTGGTAATAAATTAATTAACGTAACAAAAAATCTGAGGAGCCACTTGGGAGCCGGCACTTTTTAGTGAGCTGAGCCAGAAGAGCTGGCTCTCCACAAAGAGCCGGAATTCCCATCACTATTGATTACGCATCACCGTTTTACTTGCATACATTTTTATTCTCTTGAAGTCAGACAGTGTCTGGTCAGCAGTTGTGGTCAATCTCAGAAAAGTCACGGCCAGACAAGTCAGTCTGTACAGCTGTGGCATGATCTCATTCAGATGTCTGCTGTGGAGGAAACCAAGGAGATCTTTGTCTCTGGCGTCAAGCTGGAAAAGGTTGGATGCTGTAATTTATTTCCGATATGTCTGAAACTGTTGGTGGTCGAGGAGGGACAGGAACATTAATTGTTGGTGATCTTTAAATGCCTATCCAATGATTCGTTCTTCAGTATTTTATAAAGAATCAGAATCAAAAATACTTAATTGATCCCCGAGGGGAAATTGTTTGTCGCAGGTGCTCCTTACAAGAACAGAAAAATAAGAAACTGAAGAAATTTAACACGTAGTGCAATAAATAAAGCACATTAGCTGCGCCAAGACGCACAACTGGTAACAACTCGATCTTACACAGGTAAGATCGCGGGTTTAGGGAGGTGGAAGATTGCGTTCTTTGCGGGGAACGCCTCTCCCGCTACCCGCTATCCCTTAATAGTGACTTAAGGAGGTTTGGCGGATGATCGAGCCCACAGACTGAAGTTTCAGTTAATTGTTTTCACTCCCTCGCCGGTGAATTCAACTGTAAAAACAAAACGCTTCCACACCGGCGATTAAAAAAAGTTTTTCTCCGCTACCGCTGGCCATATCTGCTTGTTTTTTGTTTTTTTTCCTGGGTCTATGAGCTGTAGCCAACTGGCAATAGTGTGATAGGTCGGTCACTGTGAGTGAGCGGAGGCGAGTCGACATTGACATGCAGTGGCGGGCCTGTTGCCTAAAAGCCACATACGCTCACGTGCAAGTCCAATGCAAAGTTATTGGAACATAAATCCCGCAGGACATAAGAGCATATTGTCCAGTGTAGGTCGTACTGAACAGTTCGGTATTTTACCGAGTACCATTGCATCCCTAAAAGAACCACTAGCAAACGAGGGAGCATGGGGATTTACGTTACACCTTGAATACAGCATGCAGCACAGCATGCTGATGAAAACAAGCAACATGGCGGTGATTGTATGGAACTTCGTTAAAGTTTCACAGGAAGAAAGTTCGTTGATTATTTTTGACAAATGCTCCAAGCGAATTCCACGAGGAGAGAAGCACAAGCTTTAATACGTCAAACCTGAAACTTAACCAATGGTTACAAGGAGTTTTAAAATCGTGCTAACGTGTGCCAACGCCAAGGATGGACTGGGACTAAAAAATGGCCCTGGACTTTCCCCCCTAAGTAGCCCACCGATAACCGGGAAGGAGGGGTTGCTAAAGTGATATCGTCCTTGTCATACCACCCACACATACAAACTATGATTGTATTCAAGAACACTAATATTAAATAACGACTGAACATCACTTGCATCTCCTAAACAAAAATTAACATAAACATTGTCTTTTATACTGTTACTTTACAGATACTTACATCCTTGCATTTTAAAGAGAAAAAAATCTGTCTATACAAACAATAATTACACTGAGCAGTCATTCAGAATGTTGGCTAGTAAAGTTTGGTACAATCAGTGCTGAGGTAGAAGTTTCCTCAGAAGGCCTCTGTTTTCTGCCACTCTGTCAATTATACCGTCACTATCCAGAAACATGAGAATGTCTCAGTAGCCATTAACATGAAGGCCTCAAGGTGTTCCTGATAAGTGCTGCTCCTTAAGCAATTTATGTATTTCAGGAAACTTCTTTCACAAGCGACTCGGGTCACAGGTAGAGTGAGGAGAAACTTGTACCCTAACCCAAGTATATGATAGGCATCAGTTAAGAGGTTGTACCTTGTTAGAATTTGGTAACAGCATGTGGGGCAATCTTTACAGGGTTTGCAGATGCCGTTTGTAATTTCAGCCTCCCCCACCACATCTGGATCTTCCTCAGCTCTCCTTATTTTGTACTCCTCAAGCGCAGACTGTTTAAGTCGTGGCCACTGGGCTGCCAGGCTCTTCAGTTGACTTTGTAAATTTGCGGCTGTTGCCCTGTTATCAATTTGAGCAAGCATTTGCTCAGCTCCATAAGTGCAGCATCAGGTAAACTTGATAGAGAAACATCAGGGAATATTGCTACACTTATATCTTTGATAATATATAGGTATTTACATGTGTATATACATAACTATTTCTATTGAAACATATCTTACACATATTACCTGTCATGCCTTTAACCTCATACACATTATACCACACACACACACACACATATATACATGTGTGTGAAAATGTATATTCACATTTACATAAGAGGCAAAACCAGGAGTTTACATACAGTGTATAACAAGACATTTTTTTCACTCTATGATATTAAATCAGACTAAACTTTTTCTGTTTTGAGTCAGGTGGGATTAAAAAATTATTTCAATTTGATAAATGCCAGAATAATGACTAACCCTTTCTTAAATTACTTTCTTCAAAACACACAAGTTATTTACATTGGAAATTAATCTTTGAAAATCTAGGGATATAATTGTGTAAATACTGTAATCTTTTAGCAGGTTGGTCCGAGTCTGTCCTGTTCAGTGGAACTTTGTGCAGGGTCAACTAAATAAACAATGCTTTCTGCAGCATTGACATACTGGAAAGAGTAAAAGAGAACATATGTTTGTCTGTGTGTGTGTATATATAAATATAAATATATAACAGTGGTCAGGAAAAACTCCCCTTTGAGGAAGAAACCTTTAATACAGTTCTGCAACCAGAGTCACTACTTACAAGAAACTTCCAGTGTACATTGTTTAAGTTGACAATGGACACAATGGCTTGATAGTTGTCAAAATTGATCTGTAACACAACCAAAAATTAGCAACCTTAAAAAAACAAGAATATTCTAATAAGGTAAGAATGTAATTAATTCAAACAAAAAATCTTTTAGATTCGAATTGGATTTACTTAATTTTAACACTCTCAAGACGTTTCAAATGCTAACTTTGAAAAAAAGTCAACCTCCAATTCCTTATAAACATATTACCTTTGACGAACTCTGTCTCCGAACCTCTGCTCTCTGACCAAAGAGAATTACAGCAGCTACATAATGATTCATTATGTAAAGGGCGTTTTCCAGATGGAGCTGACTGGCTGTGAGCTAAAGAAGACCTTCAATAACCTTCACAGATATTTACAGGGAAACAATCTTGATATGTCATACAGAAATTAGTTAAAGAATATCTTAATACATTTCTGTTTGAGTAATCTGTCAACCTAGTGTTTAATTAACTTACAAAGATCTACGTTATATGCTTAAATTTAGGAGTAAATAGATTCAAATTACATTAGGAAAAGGAAATTGTGAACTCCATTGTAGCTGAAAATTAGATTAAATAAGGATAGATCAACCTCTCACAAAATTAGATTGATATATCTTTATTCTTTGAATTTATAGCAAAGTCAATATCTAACTGTGGCCATAAAAATAATAACACAACAAATTAAATCTTATCTCATTTTTATAGCCTCAAATGTGACAGGGGTCTTTACAACCTGTTGAGTTGAAAATGCTGTTCTTTAGGACAGGATATGGGTGAGTTAAAGTTATGCTTCTTAAAAGTCCCATTGACATGACACCAATGGAGGAAATATAAAAAACCTGACTGGCAATCAAAGAAAAGCTATTTCTCTCTGATAACAGAGAGAAATATAATAGATTTCACACTTGCAGTAAAGACATAAAAAGTGAAAGCTATTTTTATTTTCTCCACATAAGTTTCATATACATGTAGGATATCAAATGATCAAAATAACCCAAATTATTTAGTGTTTATCTTTCTTTATTGAGAACCACTTACCTCACCGGCAACCCACTGATGAGGTCTAAGAGTTCGCAGTTCACTGTGGTGGATTGTGAAGCTGTGTCCTCTGATCTGGGAAGGTATCACGGAAACAACCACTTCTGGATCCTTTTTTTTCCCCACAGATGGGTGAGCTGACATTAAGTAAAAATATTCCGCCAAGATTAAAAAAGGGCTATTGAAAAAAAGATAAGCTTGTGAACTATGTACATTTCTTTTTAAAATTAGAACTTAGAGGTGCTTACAACAAATATATAATAAATCATTGACTAAAAACTTGTGTTTCATTCCAGTTCATGTATTTTCTTTTTCACTTATGATTTATAAATTGTCTCAAGTCTTTCCTTCTTTCCTATATTTTTTATTTGTGCTTTTGGTCAAAAGTCGTGTTCACCATTAGCATTAAATACTCTCAGTGTTAATATAATATTATGCTTCACACACCTGTGATGTCATATCCTCTGCACTCTCAGTGATGTTTCCTTGAGCAGGTTCAGGCTCTATGGACTCCTCTGCAGAGGGAGCTTCACAAACACTGCTGTCTTGTGGATTCTGGACATGAAAACACCAATATTATTACAATCTTTAAATTAAATATTCATATGCCACTAAAACAATTAAATATATAATAAAAATGAAATTAATGGCAAACCATTTTCATAATTTGATAGAGAATACATGTTTTATAATCAGAAATAATAAGCTTTTTATTTGAATGGTAAGGGTTCTTCTTTCAAAACCATATTGAATCATAAAAACTGGCCTGTGAAGGAGTGTTAGAGGTTCAGCGAGCTCTAAACCTATCAGCCTCGTCTGGGTTGTTGCTGTCTGAAGATTTGGAGCTTTTTTTCTGTGTTCTCTGAAGTTATCATAGACAATACAAGATGAAAACATGTTATTTTTTTCTGTTTTGATACCATTCAGAAAATGCTATTGGATATTTCTCAAAAATAATTACCTTCTTGTTCTGTTTGAAAGCAAAAGACTTGGTCAGAGGTGACACAAAAACTCCACGTTTCCTCTGCTTTTTCTGTTTCCACCTCTCAAGATCCACTCGATGTGTCTTAAGACAACATTAGAATATGATAAATGATATGATAAATGTTATGATAAATTGATAGTTATGGAACTGCACCTCTGAGGAACTCCACTGCATTCTAACTACATTACATTTTATTACTGAATACATTATTTACACCGTAAATTACTTTTAATGAAGATCATAAATCCTGTGAAAATATAATTGGTCTTTTTGGTAATCTAAAATGGTATTTCTGTCAGCCTTTCTGACTGTGCTTCTCTTTATTATTACAACCCAAAACATTGAAACTTTAGTGCCAAATGCTACTGAAGGTTTTTTTCCATTGTTACGGCCGAGGTCTTACGGTCGGGGACTTCTGTATATTATATGTTGCCTAACGTGTGCGTGTGTGATGATCGCCCTGTGCCAGCCCCGGAGGGTGGAACTTGCTGCTCTCTCCGGTCCGGAGTCCCTTGACGCTTGGCTCCAGCAACTGGATGTACCACCTCCCGCTGTCACCGAATGGACCAGACTCCGCCCTCTTTTCATCAGTGATGACTCCTGACACCTGGAGCTGATGGCTTTAAAAATGGACTGATTCCAGCATTCGGCGGAGGAGCCTGTGACTGGGCAGCTCCTCCCTTTTGTTTGGGACATTTGTCATTTGGATGTTTGTGGATTTGATATATCTTTGTTTTGGCATATGTAAAGGTTGGGAATACACATTAAAGCTCCCTGACTCCACTTACCATCCTGGGTTCTGTTTTATGCTACGTCTCTCTTTACTAGCAGAGCCAGAGTCGTAACAGAGTGGGGGCTCGTCCGTGAATGTTTTAACCTGCGTTGAATCCTATGCCTGGAGTTGAGGCGCTTGTTTGTATACCTGATCTTGATTCGCTATGACGTCCAAATTTAGTTTAGAGAGCTTTGTGGCTGCTCCCTCTATTGAGTTTATTAATAGTTGCCGCAAGCGTGATCTGCTGCAAATTGCTGAGCACTTTAACTTAGAGGTTCCGCGACAGGCGGTTAAGCAGGAGTTGAAGATGTCTGTGGTGGATCAGTTGGTGGAATCTGGTCAGCTCTCTGTGTCTGGTGGTGATCCTGCTGTGCCAGATCAAGGTACCCCGCTGGTGGCTGATCAGCGAGGGGTGGCAGTGCCTGGTCCGTCCGTTGCAGCTGCTGGGGTGATTCCTGAGGAAGGTGAGGGGGGCGGAGACCCGCTGACTCTTCCTTGGTCTGATTCACTCTCTTCTGCTACGTCAGCCAGTGGCGATGCGGCCCGGCTGAAAATCCGTTTAGCCCGTCTCCAGATGGAGGCTGAGGACAAAGCTCAGGCCAGGCAGGCCCAGTTGAAGCTTGAGATAAGAAAGCTCGAGATCGAGGCTGAAACAGCTGTGAATTTGCGTCGGCTTGAATTGGAGATTCAGGCTCAAGCGACGCCCGCCCCTACTGGAGCCGCAGCTTCCACCGCTGCATCTAACCCAGTTTTTGATATAAGTAAATGTATTACTTACTCTAGTACCCCCCCCACCGCTTTCAGGGAAACTGAAGTGGATTTGTATTTTGCAGCATTTGAGCGTATTGCAGGCGCTTTACACTGGCCTCACGATATTTGGCCGCTTTTGTTACAATGCCGGCTGTCTGGTAAGGCTCAAGAGGTGGTAGCTGCCTTATCTATACAGGACAGCCTTGATTATGATAAAGTTAAAACTGCTGTTTTGCAGGCGTATGAATTAGTCCCTGAAGCCTACAGGCAGAGGTTTCGACAGCAGAAAAAAACTGCCGGCCAGACGTATGTGGAATTCGCTAGAGAAAAGGGAATTCTTTTTGACAAATGGAGTGCAGCTTGCAAAGTTAATGACTTTGGTTCATTACGCGAACTAGTGGTGTTTAGAGGAATTTAAAAGATGTATACCCGACCCTACCGCGTTGTGTTATATTTAAATGAACAAAAGGTGACTTCACTTTCCTCAGCCGCTGTTCTAGCTGATGAGTATGTGTTAACACACAAATCATCATTTTCAGTTGGTGCAGAAAAGTCTAACGCCCAGTCAAAACCTGTTAAGACTTTTTCTGCTAAAGAAACCCGAGAATGTTTTTATTGTCACAAACCTGGACATGTCATCGCCGATTGTTTAATATTAAAACGGAAACAATCTGTATCACAATCACCCCAAGGTGTGGGCTTGGTGCAAGCAGAAGACCCCGCAGAGTTGGCTTGGCTTCTGTAGCGGAGAAGCCTGACGCGAGTTTTGAGCCGTTCATATTTGATGCTTTTGTCTCACTGACCGATGATCCTGCTGACCAACGGTCAGTGCGCGTTCTTAGAGATACTGGGGGATCCCAGTCTGTCATCCTTGCCAGTGCGTTGCCCTTCTCTGAACGATCAGCATGTGGTTTTAATTCGGTCCTGCGTGGCATAGAAATGGGATATGTCCCTAGAGCTGTACGTCGCGTTTATGTTACATCCAAACTTGTCACGGGCTGTTTTCCCGTTGCTGTTTGTCCAGAGCTGCCCATAAAAGGAGTCACAATGCTAATGGGAAATGATATTGCAGGTGGTCTAGTGATCCCAAATTTAGAAGTGTTAGATGATCCCTGTACCAGTAAATCATCGCACCCGTCAGCCCCGTTTTCCGGGCCTTATCCTGGTTGCGCAATCACTCGTGCGCAGTCACGCAAAGATAGAGATGTTACACTCGCTGATTCGTTTCTCATGTCGTCATTTTCTGATGGTAGTGGCACTGTTATTGAGAATAACGTAGCTACTCAGGAATCAGAAGAGAGGAAAAATGTTAAACCTCCAAATGTTAATCCACCTCATGTTAAAGATCTTTCACTCCCGGTAACAACTGAACGCCTGTCTGCAGCACAAAACGCTGACCCGACGTTAAAGAAATGCTTCGCTATGGCCAGTGATGAGCAACGTAAACCAGCAAAACAATCTTATGTAGTTGAACGAACTATTCTTATGCGCAAGTGGGCTCCAACCTATTCGGATGGTTCTGAATGGGCTGAGATAAAACAGATTGTGGTACCGTCTGTTTACAGGCAAAAAGTTTTATCTTTGGCTCATGAAAGCCAGTGGTCAGGACACTTGGGTATCACCAAGACATATCAGTTATTGTTAAAACACTTCTTCTGGCCTGGAATGAAACGTGATGTGTCTGGGTTTTGCCGTAGCTGTCATGTGTGCCAAATCACAGGAAAACCGAATCAGGTGATACCTCCTGCCCCCTTGTGTCCGATTCCTGCAGTTGAACAGCCTTTTGACCACATCATAGTTGACTGCCACTTTTTGTTCTTCGTAAAGGTCCAACACAATCAGTTCATCCTCACCATCATGTGCGCTGCCACTAGGTTTCCTGAAGCAATTCCATTGCGAAGGATTACTACTAAATCAGTTCTTAGAGCACTAACCCAGTTTTTTTCCTTGTTTGGACTGCCAAAGGTCATACAGACAGATCAGGGTTCAAATTTCCAGTCTACTCTTTTTAAACAAGTGGTTCGGACCTTAAATATCAACCATATAGTAGTGCGTATCATCCAGAATCTCAAGGTGCTTTAGAGCGGTGGCATCAGACTCTTAAGTCAATGTTGCGAAAATACTGCTTAGAAACTGATGAAAATTGGGATGAAGGACTCCCATTTGTGGTATTTGCGTCCCGTGAGGCTGTACAAGAGTCCCTCGGGTTTAGTCCAGCAGAGTTGGTGTTTGGCCATACACCGCGCGGCCCGCTTAGAGCATTAAAGGAGAGATTTTTATGTTCCGATCAGTCTTCGAAGAAAAGTGTGAAAATCTATGTTAATGACTTTCGTAAACGTCTGAACCGTGCCAATGCTCTGGCTAAAGAGTTTCTGTCTGCTTCACAGAAAAAAATGAAACGTCTTTTTGATCGATCTTCGGTTAAACGGGAATTTCAGGTGGGTGACACTGTCGTGGCTTTGTTACCAGTCCAGGGTTCTGCGTTGTCAGCTAAGTATGTTGGTCCGTTCACAATTCAAAAACGGATCGGAGAAAACAACTATGTCATACACACCCCCACTAGACGGCGTAAAACGCGTGTTTGTCATGTGAACATGCTTAAGTTATACCATTCACGCTCAACACCTGAGACAGAGGTGCGCGTCTCCGCTGCTATGGTTACAGAACCGGAGGATGTGAACTGTGCGGATGAGGATGACGGCGTTGGGGCATGCCACCCTAGAGGTTCGACCGCCCAGCTTCCAAATTCAGAAATGCTACAATCAATGCACAGTCAGCTCCAGCATTTATCATCAGATCAAGAAAATGAGGTAATCTCCTTGATTAAGGAATTCGTGTGTCTTTTCTCAGATGTGCCAACTCGCACTACAGTCTTGACACATGATATAGACGTGAATGATGCGAAGCCTATTAGACAACATCCTTACCGTACCAACCCGGTGAAACGGGCGCTTATGAAACAAGAAACTGAATATTTGTTAAAACATGGTCTCGCAAAACATAGCTGCAGTTCTTGGAGCTCGCCTTGTCTGTTGGAGACTAAACCCGACGGCTCGCCACGTTTTATAACCGACTTTCGTAAAGTGAACGCTGTAACTGTTCTTGATTCATTTCCTCTTCCCAGAATCGAAGACTGCATAGATAACATCGGATGCAGAATCACAAATGCCCTGTGTAAAATAAAATGTAAAACTGTTTTAGAATTTTCAGTTCTTTTATGATATTGTTTTACCTTCCTCTTCCTCCTTCTCACAGAGTCAGTGTATTCTCTCAGGAGACCTTTCAGTGTGATTTTGTAAGTGTGTAGAAAATTGTCCAGCCTAGTGAGCTGTCTTCGTTGAAAGCGGATCTTTTTTAGATCCCACTGACTTTTTTCCATGATACCTTGTGTTCTGTTGTCTTCAGTGTAGTTCTGGGTGTAGAACACACAAGTTATGTTGCATGGAACAATATTATAGAGCTTGGAATAATTCAATGCATAAATTTCATTTCATTATTCATTCAATCGTCATGGATTTTGTACCTGTGTGGATTTAGTGGAGGCTCTTCTGTACTTCAGTGCTAAATTGTCATATGCTGGACCTTGTCCATGGCGTCCAAGATCACCTAGGAGACGATAAAACACATCCTATTTATGTACTGACAGGAAATAAAAAGGCGTAGTTAAACACAGTAACAATTGCAAACAACTAACCCAAGAATAAGCCACTTTTGACAAAAGCACTTGCAGAAATGTAAAATGGTTTTCAACCTTTCTGCTGCTGTGAGGACTTGAAAATAATATGTTGGCACTGATTATAATTTCATCAAATTCTTTCAGAGTTGCTGCTTGAGTCATGAGTCCAAACACATGCATGAACAGATGATAATGTTTAGGGGCACTACAAAAAAAAAAAAACTTCAGTTTCACATAAAACTGTAATGTCACACAATCATTAAATGCAGATATACAGAAACTACTCACTGCTTTCTGCAAAGATCCTTGGCATTTTTCATGACATGACTGAGACACCTGTGCAATATTGGCAAACCAACAGAATCCTCCTGAGCTTGTCCAGTCACTATTGCAAAATATCGACAGAGCAGTTCCTGGAGGCTCAAGCCACAAAAATTGTGAGACAGGGACTGCAGAAGCACAACAGAGCCATCACAAATCAGCATGACTGGTCTTCTTTTGACTTTTCGTCCATAGAGTTTGATTAAGTCAGTGACCAGTGACCCCAGAAAGTATGAAACAGATGAGGTTGTGTGGTCACTTGTTAAATATGTGGCCACAGGAACGGGGGAGGAGTCTTTATTTGGATGTCTTACAACAACCTCATACACATAGTATGGTGATGTTTGATCTTTTGATGTATGTACAATACACCCTGTTGCATCTAAATATATGATGTCATCTTTGCGGCTGTGGCTCAGGTGGTAGAAAGGGTTGTCCGGTAACTGGAAAGTTGCCGGTTCAATTCCCATGTTCCCCTGGCTACATGTCGAAGTATCCCTGAGCAAGATACTGAACAACAAGTTGCTCCTGGTGAGCATGTGGCACCCTGCGTGGTAGCCTCGGCCATCAGTGTGTGAATGTGTGCGTGAATGGGTGAATGTGAGGCCAATTGTAAACCGCTTTGAGGGCACCTTGGTGCTGATAAAGCGGTATATAAGTGCAGTCCATTTACCATTTGCAACGGTGGAAAAAGAGGTTTAGAGTTTCCTCTGTATAAAGCATGACGCTTTTGGGATGCAAAATTATTTTTTGAAAGAGCCTATCTCCAGAAGTTTGCTCTTCTTCCAGCATGAGCTGCAAGCTCATCATCTCATTTTTGTGTCTTCTTGTTTTTTTTCTGCTGGACCATGAAAGTGTCTTCATGACACTAGTTGCAGGGACCTGATCCCTCCATCCAGATGCCATAACAGTCTCATCCAACTTGGATATTTCTTCCAAATGCACACTTCTTGGCATTTTTGTTGAAAGTACCTCAGCCAAGGTATCTCTTTGATTGCCACGCAGAGGCCGTCTTTTTAATTGGTCGCAGTGGTGCCAGGCTCTTTCACCACCGAAGGTAACCACAGCTTTCAGTGATGGGTCATCCTCCACCCTGACAACTACCTCAACAGGGCAGTCATCAAATAAACAATACCCATCACAGGAAAATAGTGGGCCTCTTCTGGTGGAGCCGATAGTTAACACTATGGTGTCTAAACCCAAAACTGCAGTATGGATGAAGACTGCTAATGCCCTCAGCCATGACAGCAGTCCAGTTCAGGGTTTTAAAACAACGTTTGTGCTGTTTTTTTCGCAGCTTGTTCCAGTCTTTTGCATCAATGAAAAAAAAAAAACAAGGTTGCTGTGGAAGTTCATGACTGAAATATCCGTTGTCGTTATCTGTAGCAGATGTTGAGGATGTTTTGTCTGCGTTTGTAGACAAGAACTGAAAAGACAATGAGAAAAATCCTGTGAAGTTTTCATTTAAGTAAATATGTGGCTTATTATTTTTATTATTGGCTTTATTATTTAAAAATGTACCTCCAGTGTTCCCTCGAGAGGTGCTGTTATCCCAGAGTCCACCTGGGGGCTTGTTAGAGGAACACCTGCAGTTACCTCTTGGTTGTCCTCCACTGTTTTCAAAGTTGAGGCTGTCTGTATGTCTGCCTGAGGTAATAATGATGAGGGTTTCTTTTCATCTGTTTCTGTCTGCAGTACTGGAGGTCTATTGTCTTCTGTCACAGGCAACACTGGTGCAGGTTGCTGGTCATCTGGTGCAGGTTTCTCGTCCGCTGCTCCAGGTGATAATGTTGGTCCATGGTCATCAGCTTTCACCGGTTGTGATTTCTTCTGAAGAAACATTAAATGTTAAAACTTGGTAACACTTAATTTTACTCTATAAGATTAAAAAAACAAAAAAAACAAAACACAAAATAAGATTTAAACATAAGTGACAGAAATATTGTATAATAATAAACATTAAAGTATCTGAAGACTCAAATGTTATTACAACCATGAAAATTATGCTCTAAAAAAAAAAAAAAACCAAAGCAGATCAGAGCTCTTCTGTTCCTGTTAGACCAGGATTGCAGGATGTATATAGTTAATGTCATCTCTTCTGTCCAACAAAGTATGCAAGAGGTAAAGTGAAAACAGATCAATGATTTTGGATTTAAAAAAAAGAGAAAAAGAATTAATGAAAAAAAATTGACACATTTCCCTATATCAGCAAAACTTGCTGCAGAAAACTGCATTTCTACTACAAAAACCACTTTTCGTAATGCACCAGAGCTTCAGGACTCCATTGGTGTGCTCGATAACATCTCACTGTGCTGATGTCTGTCTGCAGATCAAGTCAATTTAAATCAACACTCCTGACACTGAAAATCACAATCTGAGACTGAAATATATTCTAAATGCTCATTGATGAAGATTGACCTGATATTTCAATTGTATTATGTTTCTAAAACATTTTAGAAAGTATATTATGAGGATAACAGTCAATATTAAGCAAGTATGCTGTAAAATTGAGACTGACAGGAATATTTACATACATAAAATAAAAAAATATCCTTTAGCCGTCTGAATAAAACTTAAGTCACTGACCCTCTTTTACAAGGTGCTCTTGGTCTCTGCACCTGCTTATTTGAACTCAGTTGTAAAGGTCTACCCTCCTTCCACTGCATTGCATTTGTCACAAGAACATTGACTGGCCTTGCCCTCTCTTGGCACAAAGCAATCTAAATCGAGACTGTTGTCACACATGGATCCTCGATGGTGGAACTAGTGGCTACAAGAGCAGTTGTCCACGTCTACGTTCTGGAAGCGCTTAAAAACAATCCACTTCCAAGAAGACCTTCACTCATAAGATGTGTTCTCTCTTTAACTTCTAACCTGCACCTGGATCGTGTCCTTGCTGGACTGACTTTTACAATGCACAAACCTGAAAACTAATTTAACTGCACTTGCTTTGTAATTTACCAGTCACTCTAGCTTGACTGTATCCTGTTGTTAAGAGTCTGATAAATGTAATGTCATGTGTGCTCCTCATTTCCAGCAGCTCTACACGTGGTCAGAGGCAAAAGATTTTGTTCATATTGATTCAAAGTTTATAACAACTTACGTTTTTGAAAAACACATATTTCACCCTGCTAAATTTACACATGAATCCATTCTGCTCATGTCTCATGAATGACACAGTTTTGTTTTTTAACTTCACAAACTGTTATGGTCACTTTGATCTTCAAAGATAGTATGACCATATCAAACTTCAATGGGGCACTCCATATTCATTTCACTATTCAAAGGCCATAGGCTTTAATAAGAACGTGAGAGATAAAAGTAAAGCCATTACCTTTTTATACTGATTGTAGGCTTTTTTGATTCTTGCCCTGTTGTTGCTGGAATTTGAAATCCCCAAGTGTTGGCACACTGCACCCCAAAACAGTGTTTCTTCAAGACTTCCTACAGTGGATGCCTGAAGATGGTCCGTGATGGTCACGATATCTTCTAACATTAATGAAATTGTTCTGGACTTCAAAAAAAAGAGCAAGTATGACTTAAATAACATTAAATGGTCAACAAGAAGCTAAAACTAGGATCTACACAGGGTAATACACAACAGTGTTAATGGAAAGGTTCACTGAAAACAACTTTGTTTCATTGAGGACATTTATTATTATTACCAACAGTAAACATCACAGTTTCAGGTAGAGAACTTACTTTTCCAAATGTGGGGAAAACATATACTCTAAGGGAACAAAAAAGAACATATATAATTATTATGCATTTCTTTTTAGTTATATATTTTCTTAACATGATATTCACGTCACAGTTAAAAACCATATTTGCATAGAAGTAGGCTACATTTTATTCAAAAAGAGTTTTACACGTGCAATTTTGATTAAACAGTGTTCAGCACATTCAATTTTACGAGAGCAAAATATCTGTTGTGAGATTAGAAAACAGCTGTTGGCTGGAGACAAAGCTCTGTCCAATCTCAGCTCAACTTAATCCTGTGTTCACATTTAGAATTTGCAAATGATATTCATTAACCGCTTTATATTTAACTGCGGTCACGCCAGCTGCGTTTCAGAAAAGCTCAGTCGCGCTATCTACACTTCAAAATTCTGTGTGCGTTCACATTGCGTAGTACGGTATAGCGTGGCGGCGGCTTCGTGGTGCATTCACGTACACCTCGGAAGACTCGGGAACTTATATCGAAATGGGTTTTTTTGTCCTTGTTCTACTTCTTCTTGTTGTTCTTATTATTATTATTGTTGTTGTTATTGTTGAATTCAGTCACTACCCAGTTGTTGTTTTAATACATTCTTTTAAAATGAAAATTTGATGAAGCAATATCATACAAAAGACCTACAATGCAGGTCACAGAATACGAATGGGCCTAGATTCATGTTCTACATTCTCCCAACTACCTCTGTGGTGATTTTCAAGTTCTTTCACTGTAGCATTTCATGATAATCTGTTGCTAAAGTGTACATCGTACACTACAATGTCCATAGGCAAATTAAAATATGAATAAAAAAATCCAAATCAAATTGTTTCTCCGCAAACTCCACTAGATTCTTGTTCTACATTCTCTCAACTACCTCTGTGGTGATTTTCAAGTTCTTTCACAGTAGCATTTTATGATAATCTGTTCCTGAATTCATACACAGCGTACAGTACAATGTCCATAGGCAAATGAAAATATTCAAAAATTCAAAATCAAATTGTTTTCTGCAAACTCCACCAGATTCTTGTTCTACATTCTCCCAACTACCTCTGTGGTGATTTTCAAGATTCACTGTAGCATTTTATGATAATCTGTTGCTAAAGTGTACAGTGTACACTGTGGTTTCACTCTACACTGTGGTGTACAGTAAATCATCATCTGAAGATGATGGAGGACTCTTTACACCCTCTCCATGACACAGTGATCAAACAACAGAGTGTGTTCAATGAGAGGCTTCTTCAGGTCCGTTGCAAGACAGAAAGATACAGAAGATCATTCCTGCCAGCAGCCAGCAGCCTCCACAACAACAAGACATCCTAATTAATAACTATTAATTATTTATTATTCTGTTGATTATTTATTTGTTGTTTAAAAAAAAAAAAAAAAAGCCCTTACTACTACAATGTTGAATTTCCCTTCTGGGATGAATAAAGTATTTTTCATTTCATTTCAATGTCAATAGGTAATTACAATAGGTAATTAATAGGTAATCATCACATGATCAGGAGGGATGCTCCTGCAGAATTAGCATATTAGCATTCACAGGTGCTAGCCTACCTAGGCTAATTGTAAAACCCTCGAGTGGAAACTCAATTTGGACGAAGATTGTATTGGAAAATAATGCCTTTTTAGTCCTACACATCAAGAGAAGTCTGAAATGAAGGAGCAGCAGAGACAATATGGGTGAGCTTTTTTCTCTTTTCCTTTTTTTTTGGCAGAAAGATATGTTGATCTTTTAGAGTATAAATTTAAGCCTATACTTGTTAAAGACCCGCTGTGTTTGTTTGTTATTTAGTTTGTTTGTTTGATAACAGTAAATTGTTGGTTTTATGGGAGTTGGAAAACAGTTATGTTTAAAAAATTAACTTAATTCTTATATCTTGAACATTTCCCACCTAGAATTGTCTTCAAAACATTTGGAAAGGTAAGACCTCTGCTAGCCTAATGCATTTAATAATTTATTTGTTTTTGCTTTTTTCTTTATTAAATAACATAAAATTTTAAGTTTACAAACTATTTTCTTCAGTTGTTAAAGGAAGTGTGTTTGCTTCAACAGTCCCAAAGAAAATATATATCTCATGAGGAGATCTCAAAGCATACCAGAGAACTTTGGGATTCATTTTCTGTGCAGAAAACAGGGCAGAGTCCATCAAAAGATCCTAACTTCTGGGCAGAACTGCACAGTTTTGGGTGTACCAAACACATCCACAAATAGATATCGACTGAAAAGGGCACACACCAAAAGTAGTAAGGTATGAGTCTGTCTGTCTGTCTGTCATTATGAAAAATTGTAGTCACTGTTGTAGTCTCAGTAGTGTGTTGTTTTCTACTAATTAACCTTTAACCTTCAGGTAAAGTAGAAATCAAAGAAATATTAGCAATTCCCTGGAGAGTATAAACCTATAGTATAGTAATGCCATTGATTTGACACATTATGTAATTGTTGTTTTGTTTATGTCAGAATTTTACGGAAGACAACAAAACGCAAGGGGTGATGGAAAAAGTCAGTGGGACTTAAAAAAAAAAAAAAAAGATTCAACAGAAGACGACTGACCAGATTGGACGACTTTGTAACCATTTACAAGAAAACACACAAAGCCCTTTTAAGGGAATACTATCACACAGTGCGACAGACGAAATCTAAGGTGAGACGGTCAAAAGTTTATTTTATATAACTTGAGCCTTAAAGATTTTACGCTTGATGTTTTTCTTACAACAAACCATTGGTTTGGGCAATTTACAAACATGTTACTTTCATCACAAAATAGGTCATGTTCATTTACTAATGAAAATTTTCTTCATAAAAGGAACACCGTGTTTTGAAAGAGAAGTGGAGGCAGCGAAAACAAAATAGGAGGGGAGTGTATGTCACCTCCATCAAGCAGCGCTTCCACTTCAGAAAGACAAAAACAGTGGTAATATATTTCTCATCAATATATTTAACATAGGAAAGTTTTTGAAAACTAATTGCAGAATTTCTAATAAATCTATGTGTCCTTCAACAAATCAGGTGACTGCAGGTCCTCAAACGGCAACAGCAGCCCCAACCACTGATAATTCGGCATCAGTGGCAGCTCCAGACCAGGTGACAGGTCCTCAGACAATAACCACAGCTCCAACCACTGATGATTCTGCATCAGTGGCAGCTCCGGACCTTAAAGACAAAGACCCAGTTATCGTGGGTACACATGGTTTGAAGGTACTGTAATTTCCTTTTTTGAATTTAAGGCTAATGTAAGGTAGCACTACCACACATTCCAATTCTCCTATTGTTGAAGAGGTGGGGTTGAGTGCTGGGCCGGCTTGTTTCATAACAAAAAGGAATATTGAATTTGCTCCTCGCCTTTGGTTTTGTTATCCTTAGATATCTATTTCATAATTATTTTTTTCTATTGTTATTACTGGCCTATATTTGCATTAGTACAGCTTTAATGGACATTCATTGTGATGTGTTCATGACATTGTTTAAACAGCCAAAAATTTTAAGTGTGTGTTTATACTGTTTGTCTCAGACACGGAAGACGAGAAAAGCTACAATGAACGGACCAATTTGGATGAAGCACTCCCCAAAAGACCTCATCCAAACCATTAGGCTGGAAAAGCAACCCCCCATTAAACACCACCAATTGCATTCTGCACCCCAAAACATGGCTAACAAGTGACGAGGTGGATGCAACCTGCTTTTTATTGGCAAAGAAGTTCCCTGCTCAGGACGGTCTGCAGTCCTCCCTTTTTTCCAGTGTCTTCAGGGTGGGGTTGTTGGCACACCTGACAAGCCATTTGTCTTAATGTAAATGATAACCACTGGATCACAGCCAGTAATATCTTTTGTGGAGAAAATGAGCTTTGCATCTATGACAGTCTAAATGTAACCATTACAAAGAAGACGGAGCAGAAACTTTCATGGTTAATTCGTCCGCAAGCACCTTCATTTGTCATCAGAAGGCCGGCAGTGCAGAAGCAGCATCTTTCTACACACTTTGTGTTAGATTGCAGTTGTTTTCAACCTGCTTGTTTTCTGGTTGTGTGTTGAGTTTCTTTCCTGCTTAGTAATAGTAGTTTGTTGCTTTTGTGTAATAAACTTCAGTTCTTATAAAGAGACTATATAACTGGATCTGTCATTCTATGTTATTCGTGGGTCCACATCTTCAGTGTTAGTGTGTCCTCGTAGTCTCCTTGTGCAAGACACCTTACCCAGCTTGCCTAGTGTGTATGTGTAATATATTGATGTGGGTTTAATAAGTCAGACGGACACCGGACTCAGCATGCAGACTGGGCTTTACTCAGACGTCAACGACAGGTAAAAACTCGGGTTACAGAGCAGGAAGTTGCCTAACATGACCACAAGGGGGCAGAGCACTCTAATAGTATATTCTCAATACTCTACAGTATGAATTATTTAAGCATTTACTTTACGGTAGTCGGTTATAAAACGAGGAGAGCCATCTGGTTTGACTTCCACAGTACAAGGAGAATTCCAGGGGCTAAAACTACAGGTTGCAAAGCCATTGCGCAACATATACTCAACCTCAGATCTCATCATTTCTCTTCTTACAGAATTTGCCCGGTATGGGTGCTGTTTAATGGGACGAGCCTTCCCTACATCTATGTCATGTTCAATGACCGTGGTACGAGTGGGAACGTCACTGAATAATGACAGGAAAGAGTGCACTAAGGACACAATGTCATCACGCTGGGCCTGTTTCAAATGTCCAAGCAGAGAGGGAAGTTGCTCTACCATCCCTGAGTTAGACAACCGAGGGGACTTCAAAGGTGTAGAACCAAACTTAAGCCCATCATCAGGAACAGAACTAGGGTCATGAGTTATCAGAGCAGACCCACTAATATTACACGGATGGCTAGGTGAGGTCATAGGAGGGGAAGGTTCCTGAGTGTGGTACAGCTTTAACATATTTATGTGACACACTCTAGTTTTCCGTCTTCTTTCAGGAGTGCTTATCACATAATCCGTGTCACTTAGACGATCACGAATGTCATACGGGCCTGAGAACTTAGCAGAGAGTGACGAACCAGGAATTGGTAATAAAGCCAATACTTTGTCACCAACTCGGAAATGGCGAGAGACAGCTGACCTGTCATAACGGGATTTCATGGACTTCTGAGATTTGGTAAGTAGTTCTTGTGCTAATTCACGTGAACGGTGCAAACACTCACGGAATTGAGACACATAATCAAGAACATTTTTGCTCTGGGACACACCGGGGTTGAACAGTTTTTCTTTTAGCACCTTAAGTGGTCCACGGCGTGTATGACCAAACACTAACTCAGCAGGACTAAAGCCTAAGGATTCCTGTGTGGACTCTTGGGCTGCAAACAAAACAAAAGGGATGCCTTCATCCCAATCCTTACCAACGTCAATGCAGTACTTCCTAAGCACAGACTTTAACGTCTGACTTTAACATGTGGGCGCAGTCGCCTGAAACATTTGCATCGCCCTGCAGGCAGATCATAATGCACATCAGAACAATCACATGCAGACTTGTGCATGTCATCGTCTTTCTTCTGCAATTTGAGACGTCTAGCGGCAGTCTGGTGTTTGTCCACATGAATAGCGTGTCTACGTATGTCAGACAATCTTGCTTCATCATAGCCGACACACGTTTTCTGCAGTTCATCCACAATTTCACGCTTCAAACCTTTCAGAAATGAATTACGGAAATGCTGCTCCCACATCGTCGCTTCTGCCTTCCCAGCGTATCCTTCGGGCGCGTCCCCCATGCCGGATGACTCGACATAAACATGCCAAGAGCGGACGTAAAAGTCGGCAGCTGACTCGTCCTCTTTCTGCTTGCACTGATCAATTTTCAATAAATTCACCTTCGATGGAAAGACAGTCTCCATGCCTTTAGCAATAGCGTCAATTGCTTGTACATACTCGTGGTTGGCAGCCCACTCGACCTCCTCGCAGCGTGCATCATCTTTAGGCACATAAGATTTCAGATTGTTCCAGTCTGTGGGCTTTAGCCTCATGGCTAACCGACGTTTTAGCTCAGTTAGAGTCGGTCGAAACTCTCTGCAAAAGGCACGGAATTCCTCCGCAAATCGCTCACCTGAGTCGTGTGGATCGGGCAGTCTCGTTGCCGCTTCTTTTATCTCCGTTAATGTCCAAGCTCGGAACACAAGTTGGGCTCCTGACGGTCCGCCGACCTCAAACATCGGCAGCGAGGCCACTACTTCCTGTTGTTGCTGCTGCTTCTTCGTCTGGCCCCGGGTGGTCACTGCTCCGCTCGTCGTAGCGCCCCCCCGGCGCTCGCTCAGCCTTGGCGTCCTGCTCAGTCTTTGCAACCTGCGGAGCAGACAGGGGAACAACAAGCTGTTCTTCCTCCAGCAGAGGGGGCGGTGGGAAGTCCTCCGGTCCCGCTGCAGCTGGAACCAGACGGGCGGGTCCACCCACGTATCCGTCTAGGTCATAATTCACCTGTGCACACTGAAACGCTCGGGGCAGAGCAGACGTGATCTTATCGTGTGTGTATGTGTGTCGTACAGATGGAGGCGCTAAAACTGGCACCGGAGCTGGCAGATCTGGGTATAATTTTTTACTCTGACTCTGACTATTAAAATTCATATTGGCCTCGTATTTAGACACTTCCGACAAGACGGTAACACAGTCAGGCGCAGAATCAGAACCCGGAAGCTGATTAAGATTACTTTTATCCTGCTTTTTAAGTCTCCGTTCAGCCTCTCCTCTGAATACTTGTAACGCCGCTCTGTGATTTTCTAATTTTTCCCAAGCGGCGGTATTCATTTTCTTTTTTTTCTTAAGCTCCGCTTCACACATGCGCAACCGCATTTCCACCTGATCGAGAACGCGCAGCGACAACGAGCCCGCTTTCGGGAAATCATAATCTTTAATCCACGTTCGCACACTCGCCTGCCAAGCAGCCCCGTATCTGGCTCTCATGTCATCAAACAGATATCCTTCTAACTCAATTTCTTCCCCCCGCTGCTTCGACCCCGCCTGTCCCATTTCTTCACGTGCGTCTCAACACCGAACCTATTCTAGGCTCTATGTCCGCAGAAGCCGCCCCCTCAGGTGCAGGTACCTGTCTTTCGCCTCTGCACGATCGTCACCGTGCGCGAACCGTACTAATCCAAATGACCCCTGGTCAACAAATCTGTTGACCTACGCAGACCTACGGCCCGGCTATTCCTTCAGCCGGTAACCCTGGGCGGGACTTTATCTAAGCTTCCCTCTGGGACCGGGCACCAGCCAGGGACAGAAAACTGGCGTGCTCACGAGTCCTACGGACGAGCACGCACGCGTCAGGGACAGACGGCCACACAGCACACTCACAGAAGCAGGCAGGGGCTACACCGCTAAAAACAACTCCTCAGTGCACCGCCACACGTCAGTGATTAAAATTTAAAATTTTCAAAATCAACTCACCAAAGCACAGCGGTTCCGTCGGAGTTCTGCCAATGTCCCGGTCCAGACGCCGACACCCCTTCACGAGGCCGGATTTCCGAAAATCCTATGGAACTTGCGGCCGTAAGGAGCTACTCTCCCCCGATCCAGGACCGCAGCAAATGGACCGGCAGACACAATACAGAAAACGACGCAAAACAACAAGAAAAACACCCAGGGACGTCAACTGTTAAGTAAAAATTCAGGATCTTATTTACCTGTGAAGGCTGGTAATACTATGCAGTGGTGTGGTATCAATTCAGCTGTTAATTAAGGCACAGAGAAACTGACGCAGGTGCACAGAGATTTATTTTCTGATGTTCACGAGAGCCAGAACCAACAGAGAATGCCAACGTCACTCAGGGCCAGCAGTAATTTAAGGAAACCAGTTGCATCCATATCTGAACAACACAATCTTGATCTTATTGGGACACACGTCAAACTGCAGACAAGTTGACGCCTTAATATATCAACACAGTGGCCTCGTCTTGGACGAGTTTAATCACAGTTAATCAAATGTCATCCAGCCCTGTCAGTGATCTTACTCCAGGTCAGGAAGGCCTCAGAAGCCTGAAATCAATTTTAATATCACAGATGCCAACACTCTAATGCACCTTGTGACTCAGGGTGATATGCGCTTGAAACCGCATGTTGAATAGATAACTCGTGGAGAACTTGTCTAAACAGTTTCGATTTGAAGTTTGAGCCCTGGTCAGATTGAATGACACGGGGTAAGCCGAATGTAGAAAAATACCTGGTTAGTGCTTTGATTACCGTGCTAGCTGTGATTCTACGCAATGGAATGGCTTCTGGGTATCTCGTGGCGGTACACATCAGAGTGAGTAAAAACTGATTACCAGCCTTAGTACGTGGTAAAGGGCCAACACAGTCTATGATTATTCGCTCAAATGGCTCTCCAACCACAGGAATGGGATGGAGTGGAGCACGTGGAATAGACTGGTTTGGTTTACCAGCTATCTGGCAGACATGACACCCACGGCAGTATTGAGCTACATCAGACTTTAAGCCAGGCCAGTAGAAATGCTGAAGGATAAGGTGATAAGTTTTGGCTATACCCAGGTGTCCAGACCACTGATGTTCGTGCGCCAATGATAAAATATGCCACCGGAATGGTTTTGGTATTACGATTTGTTCAATGATATTCCAGTCAAAATGGGCTATTACTTTAGGACACCATTTACGCATTAGCATACCACCATCCAGATAGAAAGCAATGGTTTCTGAACCAGCCCTGTCAACACTCACCACCTTTGAGTAACATCCACGTAGCGTTGGGGCTGCCTTCTGCTCTGCACACAGTTGATCACGGGTCACTGACAAAGGAAGAGCAGTAGAGGGCCGCAGTGCTTCCTGAGCTTTTATGTCAGACACTGCAGCTCTCTCTGCTACCACCTCTGGTCCCCCTCCATCTGCAAGAATCGGCATGAAACAACTGTCAGATAAATCAGAGTCAAAGTTCTCATTTTGTTGTCTTCATTTCTGAGCACGAGTGAGAACACATGTGGGCGAAGACTCAGCCTGGGAGAGGTTTATAATCTTTGGGTGGGTACTCTTAGGAGCATTCAAAACTTCCAATGCAGGAGTGACTTTTCCACCCGCAATATCATTGCCCAACAGCAGGGTAACCCCATTTATTGGTAATGCAGAACAAACAGCCATGGGAAAAACTCCAGATACAAGCGTAGACTGCAAGTAAACACGATGGACAGGTTTTGGAACATAGCCCATTTCAACACCTTGCAATATAGCACTATAACCGCAGGAAGACTCCTCGGAAAATGGCAATGCATCACTTAAGATCACTGATTGTGACCCCCCTGTATCCCTCAAGATTCGGATCACCTGTTGATCGTCCTCTTTTCCAGTAAGAGACACTGTTCCTTCAAACATGAAGGGCTCAAAACATGAATCAGGGGTGCTGCCAACTTCTTTAACTGAACCCAAGCCCATTTCATTTTTAATAAATCCAACACCTTTTGTCTGAGCCTGTGATGAACGCTGAGTTTTGTTTTTCAGCGCTAAACAATTAGCAATTACCTGACCTGATTTATGGCAGTAATAGCATTCTCTAGCAGAAGTAGCAGTATCTCGTTTTGGTATTGACTTCTCAGCCAAACTATTACCAGGGGAAGAAGGTTTCGTTGACCCAAAGCTGTATGTTTTGTGCATGAGCACATACTCATCAGCGAGCACAGCAGCAGCAGAAACAGTTTCTACCTTCTGTTCATTTGTATAAACAACAACAATGCGCTCAGGTAAACAGTTTTTTTATTTCCTCTAACAAAATCAACTCTCGCAAAGACTTAAAGTCAGTTACATTACATGAAGCACACCATCTGTCAAACAGGCTTCCCTTTTCTCTAGCAAATTCTGTGTAAATTTGATTGGAGTTATTTTTAAAAGATCGAAACTTTTGGCTATAAGCCTCAGGAACAAGTTCGTGGGCCTTCAAAATGGTCGCCTTAACCATATCATAGTCTAAGCCAGGGGTGTCAAACTCCAGTCCTCGAGGGCCGCTGTCCTGCATATTTTAGATGTTTCCCTGCTTCAGCGCACCTGATCCAAATGAACGGGTCGTTAACGGACCTGAGCGGACCTGGATGACAAGCCTATGGTGATCCATTCATTAGAATCAGGTGTGCTGAAGCTGGAGAATATCTAAGATGTGTAGGACAGCGGCCCTCGAGGACTGGGGTGTGACACCCCTGGTCTAAGCTGTCTCTAAGTGGGAGTGCAGCTACAACGTCTTGTACTTTGCCATGGATTTTGCATTGTACCAGTAGTGACCAAATATCCAGAGGCCACTTTAACGCTTGAGCTATGCGTTCAAAAGCAGGAAAAAAAACAGTCCACCTCTCTAAACTCAGGCACCAAAGCAACAAATTTAGTGATATCAAATGCTCGGTCTGGTGAGTGTCTGGAAGGGGCAGGCCCACTAGGTGCTGCAGCCTGAGAATCAAGTTCAAGCTGGCGGATGCCAACAGCTGTCTCAGCTTCAATTTCCAGCTTCTTAACCTCAAGCTGAAATTGCCTCATCTCTGCCCTTTCCTGGGCCTCTGAATGCAAACGGGCCAGTCGGAGCTTCAACCGAGCATCCAATCTAGACCCAGCGGAGCCAGTCTCGGAGAGAGATTCAAATCGAGGAAGCGTGAAAGGAGTCTTGCTCCCACCAGCGACCTCATCGTCCCCCTCAGGTTCCACCAAACCAGGCTGGGCCCCATCCATAGGGGTCCCTGCCTCGTGGCTATCCACCTTCACAGCAGTGGGGCCAGTATCAGGCAACGCAGCTGACGCACCAGCAACTTTGACCTCAGACAGGGAAGGCAACACCAGCAGATCCAGCTCTACCAACCTTCCTACCACCAAGTCCTTAAGATCCTCCTTCAGGATCTGTTTTGGATAAGAGATGGACAAGTGGTCCGCAATTTGAGCTAGCTCAACTTTACGACACTGATTTAATTGGTCGAAAGAGAGCCGCTCCAGAAATTGGCCCACATCAAATGGAGCTGCCATCTGTAGCCTCCAAAACTACTGATACAGGCAAAAGCCAACACAAAAACACAATTACACAAAGTCTCACTCTGTCAGGTCACGGGTTACAAAAGTTTCCTGGACGAGCCCCCATTTAATGTTACTGACCCCAGCTCGTCGGGGAAAAGGGGTTTGCAAACATTAATGCCAAAACAAATCCTTAGAGAAAATTCAAGTATTTATTTTGGTTTTGATGTGATAAACAGAATGACAACAAAGGCAACAGAAGCCAACCTCCCACAATATAAAATGGCTATCACAATAGGCCTGACAAACAAATCTGAAGACTCTGAAAACGGCATCTAATTAAGAAGAGGTTTAAAAGTCTAATACACCAAAGTCAACCAATGTCTAGCCAATATAAGTTTGTCTAAATCACAGAACTCTGGTAATGTGTCCACACACAAACAAGCAGTGGCAAGCTGAGCAGGTTACACACACACACACACACACACACACACACATACGTGTTTTCCGAAAATATAAGGACGTATGACAAAAACGGGACAAATGGGTACATGCCTTTCCAAAGGTTCTACAGGCCTGAGAATCAAATGGTTTTTGACCCATGACTCCAGGAAAACATTCATCTATTTAAATTTTAGCTAGAGCTATATTTTGGTCATGTCTGATTTTTATGCAACATATGGGGACATTGTCTGGTTTATGTGACTTATGAGGGCTATAACCTCTCACACAGTTATTTCATGTCTAAGTGAAATGTGAGACCCAGATATACACAGTATTTTCTGGTATATGTGACTTATGAAGACCAGACAACTACAGTGTCAGTATTTAGAACATGGCTTATTTGAAATATCTGCATAATAAGCAGAGGTGTATATTCACCACACTGACCAAGTCCCATATAGTAACATCTGAAATATATCAGATATTCATGTTATTATAAGATAGTAATACTGAGTTGTTCAGAGACTTGAAAGAGACATGAGAAATAATATGGTAAGTCTACTGTTTAAGCCTTATTGTACAACATTTATGAATTCTGCAGATGACATTCATGCAGAAAGAGAGAAAAAAAACCAGAACACTAACTTTCTTGATTTTGTTTTTTTAATTGCTAGCAACAAATGTACACTCAGACCACGAGATTACTTGAACATTGTGCTATTAAAAGAATACATAAAATAAAGAATGAAGCTTCCACTGCCTATGAACTGAACAGTATGTTTAGATAGGTTGGCTGAAAAAAAAAAAAGTGCTGTCATATATACTCAAATAAAGTTACGATTCCCATTCCAGAGGATTTGTTGATACTACTCCAGAAACCACAGTCACAAATATCTAGCCAACAACATAGTAAAATTGAAAACTTAGGTGGTAACTAACAGTTCCTTCACATGGCATTTTTTTGAATGAATTAATTTCTCAGAATTTTTCATTAACGGTATTTTCTGAAAGAAATTAGAGCAGGTGCTGTAAATAAAACCACTGGAGAGTTTGAAAAATAAATATGTATAAACACAAAATCAAATCAAAGAATTGAGCACCTTACAAAAGCAGTGAATGAAAATAAAATGTCGTATCACTGAGAAAATTGCACCTGAGTCAAGTTTAGGATTTTATAATTCTACTTATTCATTCTCCTTTTTAATGCTACGACTCTGTTATGAATGTAGTATTTGACTGCAGCCCAGTCTCTGTCTTTGAGAGCTACTGGTTCTGCCTGGAGGCAGGCATCACAGTCCCTTTTACCTGGTACTTTGCAGCTTGTGATGAAATGTAACATGTGCCGTTCAACAGCCTTCACTTCCTCATCTGTCCACTTACTTCTCACCTTCCCAGCTGTCATACATGCAAACAAAATAAAATGTTTTTATTGAAGAGTAAAAAACGTTTAATATAAGATAATCTAGACAGCAATGTGAATATAAAATGCTATTTTTACCTTTTTTTTCCTTGGAGCACTTCATAGAAGATACACCCCCACTAATTGCTGTGTCCTGCTGTAAATCTGCAAAAATTGGAGTGTGTATCATGATAAATATACACACATCTTTAAAAAGAATACTATTTTCCTAAGACACATATTCACTCATTTTATTCATTACATCCACCATATTTGAGTGTATTTCAAATTTTACCACTTCTAGGTTCAGTGTTGACCATGGTGTTTGTCAACGTGCCCTCCAAGTGGTCCAACATAACTGAATCTGAATCTGAAGTAGCCTCCATGTTGCTCAGCGTGGTTGAGTCAGGTGTGTGCTTTGGGTCCCCAGAAGTCTCAGGTCTTGAACCTTGGAAAAGTAATAATGCAGTCAAGTATCTATAAACCATGTTCACTCTCAGAAATTCAATATTAAAACATATGGAACAAGCCACAATACCTGTCTGCTGATGTGGGTCAACTATGGTTTCCTCATCAGAATCATCGTCAGTTGTGGCAACCTTATCTGGTTGGGTAAAAACAGTCAGGACAAACTATTAAAATTAAAAGGCCAAACACACGTTATATGTGAATCTTTGTAAGTGATGTTTCATACTAGATTTTACCATCAGGATGTATGTCAATGTCATCCAGTCCTTTCCCCTGCAGGTCAGACAGCTTTCCTTTTTCCATTGCTATCAACAGTTTGCTGACTTTAGCCAGCTGTAGGGTACTTTCTGGAAGCCGGTAGAATTCTCTG
This sequence comes from Hirundichthys speculiger, assembly GCA_018398805.1. Classification (NCBI taxonomy): domain Eukaryota; kingdom Metazoa; phylum Chordata; class Actinopteri; order Beloniformes; family Exocoetidae; genus Hirundichthys; species Hirundichthys speculiger. The sequence goes on from JAGFBZ010002465.1 coordinate 693,729, forward strand.
TGGATTCGGACGTCATGTCCAAGAAAGGTAGCAAGCTGATCCATTTCATTCTCTTTTAGATTTAGCACTGTGGATAATGTTGCAACTTGTTTCCGCAATCTTGTTGAAGTGAGTGCCTCTGGGTTCTTTGCACCACATTGGTTTGCATATTCGCGAAGGCAGTCAGAGCCTCTGTAATGGGAAAGTGCACTTGGACGTGCAAATAAATAGACATTGTCTGTGGGGACTTGGCACTTACTCCTGTTTTTCATGAGGAGGTCCATTGCTGTGATCATGTCAGGTGTGAGAAGCACAGGCACCATTCTTGACCTTTTACCACGAATCTCAACTCTATCAAAGTGCTTTGCAAGCTTCCTCTCCAACTCATTGAGGCACATCATAATGTCGGGATTCAACTCTGTGCAATTCCGGGATGTAAAAGCCTGAACCTCCATTTTTGAAACTTCCCCTTGCCGTTTTCTGTTAAATAGTATTACCTGCGTCAAAGTCACTTTAGAAAGATTTCCAAAGTTTGTGTTGTTGGGTTTTTCTTCCACGTCCTTCATGCATTTAGCACACTCCATAGCAAGAAACTGGTGCAGCAGCGACACGTCCTGTGTAAATGGCAAAAGCTGGGGTTTATTCCATTTGCCTTGTTGGAGTGTGCCCAAAGCCGCAGATGAAATTGATTCTGCCCATTTTTTCTGATACAGAGTGGCAAATTGCTTGGCTGACTCAGCAACATCATGGCGATGTGCAATGATAGCACTGCACTGGACAATTCCTGCAACTTTGGCTAAACTGTGCCCCAATTTCAGAGCCAAGGATGGGACTTTATATGAGTTGCTTTCCAAGTCATAACCAGCAACACCTCTGACTGCTTGTATCACGTGGGGAAAGTTGCTGGGCATAACAAGGTCTTCTGTCCTCTTTAAAGGTGTTGTAGCTCTAGCTACTATCAACAGTCTCGCTATCTCTCTCATTTTCTGGCGAATGTAATCGTTCCTTCTTTCATGCGGTTTCCTGCAGTTGTACAGCGACTCACCAAGACGAAGAATGTCTCTTTCACTTTTTACAACTAGGGAAATGTCATCCTGGTTCATTTCACAAGCAATCTTCCAGACAGCTTCATGAACTTGATCGGGTTTTGGCAAGTCAAGTTGTATCCGCTTTCGTCCAGTGGGAGAGTCATCTTCAACAGGCTTCTGGGGGCACTTTTTCACATGTCTCCAAAGGGTTTCTCTTGCATATAGCCCCTGACAAAATTTACAATGCCGGTAGTCATCAGATTGTTTTTCTACAGTGGGTCTTCGACAAGCAACAAATGCTCCAGCACCTTGGACTGCCACAGTAGCATTATGTTCGAAGTTGCCCCTCTTTTTAAGACACCGCAACAGCTCTCTTCTTTTGTAGGATCGTTTAGGGTAACTGAAAGCCATTGCAACATCAGGCTGGTTACTGTGTGTGCTTTCAAGGTGTCTTGCCAATTTAGAAATGGGCTTTTTACAATAAAGACAATATTGCTTCTTGTTGTACTTGCCCCCCCTTGCTCTTTTTGGCAATGCTGTGACTTTTACAGAGCTGTTGTTGTGCAACGTGCTCTCTGTTGAATCGGCACTGCAACTTATCACTGAAGAACGATGAGAACCAGTGATCTCCACACCGTCTGCTGTAGCCATCCCCAACGAAATGTCATCTAACAGTTTTTGTGGAGAATTGTCTGTCACTCTCAGTTCCTTACTATGAACACTCGTGTCTGAAGAATCGCCACCTGAGTCTGGAACATAGTCGATATCTTCATAATCTGTGTTATCTGAAGACTCGGGATCAGATATCTGAGGAAAAAGAAGAACTATGTTATTATTTTCCCTGAAGAATCATAAATAGTGCAGAAGTGACTTTTGAAAAAGTGATAAATAATTTAAATAATTAAAACATAAAATTAAAAATAACATTTGACTTCTTGAATGCACTTTTTTTTTCTCTATTTAACAACTGCATCATAATTATCTGGTCAATAAAGCTTGAATAATCTCCATCATGAAATCCAACATTATCAACTTTAACATGTTCAACTTCTTGAAACCATCCATCCATCCATTATCTCCCGCTTATCTGTGGTCAGGTCGTGGGGGCAGCAGCTTCAGCAGAGAGGTCCAGACCTCCCTCCCCTCAGCCACCTCCACCAGCTCCTTTGGGGGAACACCAAGGCGCTCCCAGGCCAGCCGAGAAATCTTGTCTCTCCTAGGTCTGCCCCTTGGTCTCCTCCCGGTTGGACATGCCTGAAACACCTCTCCAGGAAGGCGTCCAGGGAGCATCCTGACCAGATGAACCACCTTAACTGGTTCCTCTCGATACAGAGGAGCAGCAGCTCTACTTTGAGTCTCTCCTGGATGACTGAACTTCTCACCCTATCTCTCAGGGAGAGTCCAGCCACCCTGTGGAGAAAACCCATTTCGGCCGCTTGTATCCGCGATCTCGTTCTTTCGGTCACTACCCACAGTTCGTGACCATAGGTGAGGGTTGGAACAAAGATCGACCGGTAAACAGAGAGCTTTGCCTATTGGCTCAGCTCCTGCTCCCTTCTCCCATCACTCGTGAACAAGATACAGAGATACTTGAACTCCTCCACTTAAGGCAGGACCTCACTCCAACCTGGAGAAGGCATCCTACCCTTTACTGACTGAGTACCATGGTCTCGGATTTGGAGATGCTGGTTCTCATCCCTGCTGCTTCACACTCGGCTGTGAACCGCTCCAGTGAAAGCTGAAGATCCCTGCTCGATGGTGAAAATAGGACCACGTCATCCGCAAACAGCAGAGACGAAATCCCAACACCACCGAACTGGAACCTCTCTGCTCCTTGTCTGCTCCTAGAAATTCTGTCCATAAATGTTATGAACAGAATTGGTGACAAAGATCAGCCCTGATGGAGTCCAACTCCCACTGAAAACTGGTCTGACTTAAAACCGGTAATGCGGACCAAACTCTCGCTCCGTTTGTACAGGGACTGGACAGCCCATAACAACGGGCCCAGTACCCCATACCCCCGGAGCACCCCCCCCACAGGACACCCTGAGGTACACGGTTAAATGCCTTCTCCAAATCCACAAAACACATGTGGACTGGTTGGGCAAATTCCCATGATCCCTCCAGGATCCTAGTGAGGGTCTAGAGCTGGTCCAGTGGTCCAGGACCAGGACTGAACCCATATTGTTCCTCCTGGATCTGAGATTCGACAATCGACCGGACTCTCTTCTCCAGAACCCCTGATAGACCTGACCAGGTCTGAGGACTGTGGTTCCCCTGAAACTGGAAATCACCCTCTGGTCCCCCTTTTTAAAAAGGGGAACCACCACACCAGTCTGCCAGTCCAGAGGTACTGCCCCCGATTTCCATGCGATGCTGCAGAGACGTGTCAACCAAGACAGCCCTACAACATCCAGAGCCTTCAGGAATTCAGGGTGGATCTTGTCCACGCATAACATCCTGTGTTATGGCTCACCTATTGCATTTAGAAATATATACTAAATTTTTTAAAAGAAAATAAATCTGTGCCAGCTGTGGTTTAACGATGGTGCAGAAAACCGGAAACGATGACTATATGAAAGAAATTTGCCTATTTCTATAGGCCTCTGGACATTCGAAAACTCTAAAAGGAACATCCAGAAGGTAATTCATTGCATATAATGAAAATAATGTTTTGATTCCACTTGTACTTAAATACTCACGGAATAGTTCATTTTGGTGGTCAGACTCAAAGTTCTCTGCCTTTCTCTCTTTAAGATCTTCATCTGAGCATCATCATAACGTTCCTCACACCGAGTATGATGTCGTTTTAGATTTTCTAGACGCTTTATTACTCTAAGCTGTATAAAAAAAGACATAAAAGAGAAAACAACTAATCAGGAGTATATGACCAAGGGTCGTCGTACATTATGCATTATTTTTCTCACGCATTAAATGACACAGTGAAAAAATATGAACTACTAAAAAAAAAAAAAATATAAGAATGAAGCTGTCTCGCCTGTTCTAAAGGTACTATCAGATGAAAAGGCACAAAACCAGAAGTCTGGCTGGCCGAAAAGGACACAAATTTCAGTGAAATTTTAAGCCAGGATACTCTAAGACAATTGTGACAATTATAGACAAAAACATGCGTGAAACTATAAAATACAAAACCTATAATAAACCATATGAGGACATTGTGACACACACACACTAGATTTTATTTAGACTATATGAGGACATCAAATTAAACACATAAAAGCTTTTCAAAGTTATGACAATATGAGGACATTGTGACACACACGTCCATTTATTCAGACCATATGAGGACATGGCGACTGAAGACATGTTCTATCTGTCTCCCTGACTTCTAACTTATTCTGTTGTTGTCAAAGAAAGTTTTGAATCCAAGCCTAATGTACATGGATCAATTTTCTTAAGAATTAATTCATGGAAACACTTCAGCAGGAGATCAAATGGACAAAAATATGTATAAAAGTATAGAAAAACTATCAGATTTAATGAGTGTTCAAGTTAATTTGAAGTATAAAGGGACGTTGGTCTTCATATTTGATGAAACTGAAGTATTTCTACCAAAGTATTCTGAAACAAGTCAAGGAAATGATGAAGTTGTGAAACCTTTACCCAAACTGATTGGTGAAAGGGCATTTTACTTATGCACTGGACGCAACTGAGATGTTTATTGGTGTTTGATTGGAACTAAAAATGTGTAATAACCTGTTGGAAGGATGAAGTGGATGTCCCGCTCATTTCTGGCTCTTCTGAAGGTTGAGTTGGGATCTCTACACTTGGTGTCTGCAACAAAACACAAATACACTGTTGGATTAATTCTGTAATCAACCAATGACAATCCTACAATAATGAGGGTCAAGTTTATTATACCAGACTCTATAGAAAGACTTACCACTGTAGTGTATCACAACAAACCATATGAGGACATTGTGACACACACACACTAGATTTTATTTAGACTATATGAGGACATCAAATTAAACACATGAAAGTTTTTCAAAGTTGTGACAATATGAGGACATTGTGACACACACTTCCATTTATTCAGACCATATGAGGACATGACGACTGAAGACATGTTGTATCTGTCTCCCTGACTTCTAACTTATTCTGTTGTTGTCAAAGAAAGTTTTGAATCCAAGCCTAATGTACATGGATCAATTTTCTTAAGAATTAATTCATGGAAACACTTCAGCAGGAGATAAATTGGACAAAAACATGTGTGAAACTAGAAAAACTCTCAAACTGAATGAGTGTTCAAGTTAATTTGAAGTATAAAGGGACGTTGGTCTTCATATTTGATGAAACTGAAGTATTTCTACCAAAGTATTCTGAAACAAGTCAAGGAAATGATGAAGTTGTGAAACCTTTACTCAAACTGATTGGTGAAAGGGCATTTTACTTATGCACTGGACCCAACTGAGATGTTTATTGGTGTTTGATTGGAAGTAAAAATGTGTAATAACCTGTTGGAAGGTTGAAGTGGATGTCCCGCTCATTTCTGGCTCTTCTGAAGGTTGAGTTGGGATCTCTACACTTGGTGTCTGCAACAAAACACAAATACACTATTGGATTAATTCTGTAATCACCCAATGACCATCCTACAATAATGAGGGTCAAGTCTATTATACCAGACTCTATAGAAAGACTTACCACTGTAGTGTATCACAACAAACCATATGAGGACATTGTGACACACACACACACTAGATTTTATTTAGACTATATGAGGACATCAAATTAAACACATAAAAGCTTTTCAAAGTTATGACAATATGAGGACATTGTGACACACACGTCCATTTATTCAGACCATATGAGGACATGGCGACTGAAGACATGTATCTGTCTCCCTGACTTCTAACTTATTCTGTTGTTGTCAAAGAAAGTTTTGAATCCAAGCCTAATGTACATGGATCAATTTTCTTAGGAATTAATTCATGGAAACACTTCAGCAGGAGATAAATTGGACAAAAACATGTGTGAAACTAGAAAAACTCTCAAACTGAATGAGTGTTCAAGTTAATTTGAAGTATAAAGGGACGTTGGTCTTCATATTTGATGAAACTGAAGTATTTCTACCAAAGTATTCTGAAACAAGTCAAGGAAATGATGATGTTGTGAAACCTTTACCCAAACTGATTGGTGAAAGGGCATTTTACTTATGCACTGGACCCAACTGAGATGTTTATTGGTGTTTGATTGGAAGTAAAAATGTGTAATAACCTGTTGGAAGGTTGAAGTGGATGTCCCGCTCATTTCTGGCTCTTCTGAAGGTTGAGTTGGGATCTCTACACTTGGTGTCTGCAACAAAACACAACATACAAATACACTATTGGATTAATTCTGTAATCACCCAATGACCATCCTACAATAATGAGGGTCAAGTCTATTATACCAGACTCTATAGAAAGACTTACCACTGTAGTGTATCACAACAAACCATATGAGGACATTGTGACACACACACACTAGATTTTATTTAGACTATATGAGGACATCAAATTAAACACATAAAAGCTTTTCAAAGTTATGACAATATGAGGACATTGTGACACACACGTCCATTTATTCAGACCATATGAGGACATGACGACTGAAGACATGTTGTATCTGTCTCCCTGACTTCTAACTTATTCTGTTGTTGTCAAAGAAAGTTTTGAATCCAAGCCTAATGTACATGGATCAATTTTCTTAAGAATTAATTCATGGAAACACTTCAGCAGGAGATCAAATGGACAAAAATATGTATAAAAGTAGAGAAAAACTATCAGATTTAATGAGTGTTCAAGTTAATTTGAAGTATAAAGGGACGTTGGTCTTCATATTTGATGAAACTGAAGTATTTCTAAGAAAGTATTCTGAAACAAGTCAAGGAAATGATGAAGTTGTGAAACCTTTACCCAAACTGATTAGTGAAAGGGCATTTTACTTATGCACTGGACCCAACTGAGATGTTTATTGGTGTTTGATTGGAAGTAAAAATGTGTAATAACCTGTTGGAAGGATGAAGTGGATGTCCCGCTCATTTCTGGCTCTTCTGAAGGTTGAGTTGGGATCTCTACACTTGGTGTCTGCAACAAAACACAAATACACTGTTGGATTAATTCTGTAATCAACCAATGACCATCCTACAATAATGAGGGTCAAGCCTATTATACCAGACTCTATAGAAAGACTTACCACTGTAGTGTATCAATATGAGGACATTGTGACACACGCGTCTATTTATTCAGACCATATGAGGACATGACGACTGAAGACATGTTGTATCTGTCTCCCTGACTTCTAACTTATTCTGTTGTTGTCAAAGAAAGTTTTGAATCCAAGCCTAATGTACATGGATCAATTTTCTTAGGAATTAATTCATGGAAACACTTCAGCAGGAGATAAATTGGACAAAAACATGTGTGAAACTAGAAAAACTCTCAAACTGAATGAGTGTTCAAGTTAATTTGAAGTATAAAGGGACGTTGGTCTTCATATTTGATGAAACTGAAGTATTTCTACCAAAGTATTCTGAAACAAGTCAAGGAAATGATGATGTTGTGAAACCTTTACCCAAACTGATTGGTGAAAGGGCATTTTACTTATGCACTGGACGCAACTGAGATGTTTATTGGTGTTTGATTGGAACTAAAAATGTGTAATAACCTGTTGGAAGGATGAAGTGGATGTCCCGCTCATTTCTGGCTCTTCTGAAGGTTGAGTTGGGATCTCTACACTTGGTGTCTGCAACAAAACACAAATACACTATTGGATTAATTCTGTAATCACCCAATGACCATCCTACAATAATGAGGGTCAAGTCTATTATACCAGACTCTATAGAAAGACTTACCACTGTAGTGTATCACAACAAACCATATGAGGACATTGTGACACACACATACTACCTATGATTCAGACCATATGAGGACATGACGACTGAAGACATGTTGTATCTGTCTCCCTGACTTCTAACTTATTCTGTTGTTGTCAAAGAAAGTTTTGAATCCAAGCCTAATGTACATGGATCAATTTTCTTAAGAATTAATTCATGGAAACACACTTCAGCAGGAGATCAAATGAACAAAAAAAAAAAATGTATAAAACTAGAGAAAGAAACTATCAGATTTAATGAGTGTTCAAGTTAATTTGAAGTATAAAGGGACGTTGGTCTTCATATTTGATGAAACTGAAGTATTTCTACCAAAGTATTCTGAAACAAGTCAAGGAAATGATGAAGTTGTGAAACCTTTACCCAAACTGATTAGTGAAAGGGCATTTTACTTATGCACTGGACGCAACTGAGATGTTTATTGGTGTTTGATTGGAACTAAAAATGTGTAATAACCTGTTGGAAGGATGAAGTGGATGTCCCGCTCATTTCTGGCTCTTCTGAAGGTTGAGTTGGGATCTCTACACTTGGTGTCTGCAACAAAACACAAATACACTATTGGATTAATTCTGTAATCACCCAATGACCATCCTACAATAATGAGGGTCAAGTCTATTATACCAGACTCTATAGAAAGACTTACCACTGTAGTGTATCACAACAAACCATATGAGGACATTGTGACACACACACACTAGATTTTATTTAGACTATATGAGGACATCAAATTAAACACATAAAAGCTTTTCAAAGTTATGACAATATGAGGACATTGTGACACACACGTCCATTTATTCAGACCATATGAGGACATGGCGACTGAAGACATGTTGTATCTGTCTCCCTGACTTCTAACTTATTCTGTTGTTGTCAAAGAAAGTTTTGAATCCAAGCCTAATGTACATGGATCAATTTTCTTAAGAATTAATTCATGGAAACACTTCAGCAGGAGATCAAATGAACAAAAGAATGTATAAAACTAGAGAAAGAAACTATCAGATTTAATGAGTGTTCAAGTTAATTTGAAGTAAATAAAGTGGACGTTGGTCTTCATATTTGATGAAACTGAAGTATTTCTAAGAAAGTATTCTGAAACAAGTCAAGGAAATGATGAAGTTGTGAAACCTTTACCCAAACTGATTGGTGAAAGGGAAAGGGCATTTTACTTATGCACTGGACCCAACTGAGATGTTTATTGGTGTTTGATTGGAAGTAAAAATGTGTAATAACCTGTTGGAAGGATGAAGTGGATGTCCCGCTCATTTCTGGCTCTTCTGAAGGTTGAGTTGGGATCTCTACACTTGGTGTCTGCAACAAAACACAAATACACTGTTGGATTAATTCTGTAATCAACCAATGACCATCCTACAATAATGAGGGTCAAGTCTATTATACCAGACTCTATAGAAAGACTTACCACTGTAGTGTATCACAACAAACCATATGAGGACATCATGACACACACATACTACCTATGATTCAGACCATATGAGGACATGGCGACTGAAGACATGTTGTATCTGTCTCCCTGACTTCTAACTTATTCTGTTGTTGTCAAAGAAAGTTTTGAATCCAAGCCTAATGTACATGGATCAATTTTCTTAAGAATTAATTCATGGAAACACTTCAGCAGGAGATCAAATGAACAAAAAAATGTATAAAACTAGAGAAAGAAACTATCAGATTTAATGAGTGTTCAAGTTAATTTGAAGTATAAAGGGACGTTGGTCTTCATATTTGATGAAACTGAAGTATTTCTACCAAAGTATTCTGAAACAAGTCAAGGAAATGATGATGTTGTGAAACCTTTACCCAAACTGATTGGTGAAAGGGCATTTTACTTATGCACTGGACCCAACTGAGATGTTTATTGGTGTTTGATTGGAAGTAAAAATGTGTAATAACCTGTTGGAAGGATGAAGTGGATGTCCCGCTCATTTCTGGCTCTTCTGAAGGTTGAGTTGGGATCTCTACACTTGGTGTCTGCAACAAAACACAAATACACTATTGGATTAATTCTGTAATCACCCAATGACCATCCTACAATAATGAGGGTCAAGTCTATTATACCAGACTCTATAGAAAGACTTACCACTGTAGTGTATCACAACAAACCATATGAGGACATTGTGACACACACACACTAGATTTTATTTAGACTATATGAGGACATCAAATTAAACACATAAAAGCTTTTCAAAGTTATGACAATATGAGGACATTGTGACACACACGTCCATTTATTCAGACCATATGAGGACATGACGACTGAAGACATGTTGTATCTGTCTCCCTGACTTCTAACTTATTCTGTTGTTGTCAAAGAAAGTTTTGAATCCAAGCCTAATGTACATGGATCAATTTTCTTAAGAATTAATTCATGGAAACACTTCAGCAGGAGATCAAATGGACAAAAAATATGTATAAAAGTAGAGAAAAACTATCAGATTTAATGAGTGTTCAAGTTAATTTGAAGTATAAAGGGACGTTGGTCTTCATATTTGATGAAACTGAAGTATTTCTAAGAAAGTATTCTGAAACAAGTCAAGGAAATGATGAAGTTGTGAAACCTTTACCCAAACTGATTGGTGAAAGGGCATTTTACTTATGCACTGGACCCAACTGAGATGTTTATTGGTGTTTGATTGGAACTAAAAATGTGTAATAACCTGTTGGAAGGATGAAGTGGATGTCCCGCTCATTTCTGGCTCTTCTGAAGGTTGAGTTGGGATCTCTACACTTGGTGTCTGCAACAAAACACAAATACACTGTTGGATTAATTCTGTAATCAACCAATGACAATCCTACAATAATGAGGGTCAAGTTTATTATACCAGACTCTATAGAAAGACTTACCACTGTAGTGTATCAATATGAGGACATTGTGACACACGCGTCTATTTATTCAGACCATATGAGGACATGACGACTGAAGACATGTTGTATCTGTCTCCCTGACTTCTAACTTATTCTGTTGTTGTCAAAGAAAGTTTTGAATCCAAGCCTTATGTACATGGATCAACTTTCTAAAGAAGTAATTCATATAGACCCTTCAGCAGGAGCTCAAATGGACCATCAAATGATCACTACCTACTATAATGAGGATCGAGGCTGAATTTAGTGAACCTTAAAGAAAGTTTTAAAGTTAGAAAGTTTTAGTGTATCTGCAATGTACAAAACCTTCACTCGTACCGATATGCATCTTTTTACCTTTTATTTAACATACCATCATTATATACTATTTAATTGAAGATTAACTTACCAGAGCTCGCCATGGCCATTGGGCATCTCCATAGTTATAGGTTATTTCCTTCTCTGCTTGGATGTTTTCAATAGCAAACAAGCACAGATGAGGTTTACCCTCAACAGTAAGTTTTTTCATCTTGCAGTTTGGGGATTTTTGGGCATCATTAACCAACCGGCCAAAAGAGTCATCTTCATGGGAGGCATCAATGCTAAATTTGAAGATGGAGAGATATCCACATGTTCTTCACTAAAACCACAACACTGGAAAGAACATATTATTTTTATACACCATTACTTACCACCATATATCACTGTTCCACTCAAAATCAAACAGGAATGCATTTTGCTTTTCAGTATACATTTCCTGTCTCTTGTCCCGTTCATATTTTGAGATTAACTCCCCACGGTATTCAGCAACAAAGGATCCCTTTTCAATTGGTGCACAAGCAAATACGCCGCGCCCTGATAAAACAAAATTAATCAATCTTTGTCATGTAATACACCCAAATCACTAACTTTGAAAACATATATAGAAGAAAGCAACATGGAACTTTTAAAACAGTAAGAAAATTATTTCTTCTTTCTATCTGTGTGATGTTCAAGCAGTAACCCTGGGGAATTAATTTTAACTTACCTTTATAGTCACTGATCCATTGAACTTTCAGACAAGGCTTGTCACTTCCAGATAAAATAAACTGAATAGCCTCCGCGTCAGGACTAAGTCTGGCTCTTCTTTTTGACATAGTATTGATCAGTTGGTCATTAACCCTCCAAACATCTATAAGTGAAATGACAAGTCAGCAGGGAAAACGCAAATAATCATCAATGCTTGCTTTGAATCAGACAGCATTAATAAAATAGTCATGTCTTGCCATAACTAACAATTTATCTGATAATCTCATCTACAAAATTTGGCCAACAAATTGGCCTTCATGTAACTGTGACTAAATACATGACCTTGCACATTCTTAACCAACCAAAGTGGCATCAAAGTATCTTCTTGGATAAATCATTAAAAAAAAAAAAAAAAATTATTTTTTTTCTGCTTCCCCTACCATGTTAAAAACTGTACAAATAATCAATATGTGTTAAATACTAAAACAATTACATTACCACTCAAATGTCAGAAAATATATTGTGTTCTGACATAAAATTTGTGTCAGAGGTAAAACAATTTAAACAGCCGTTTTTTTGTTAAGAAAAAAAATGCTGTGAAAAAAGCGTCATGCAGGTCTGCGTCATTTAGCTTAATTTGAGCTAATTAGCTACTTTACTAACTCACTGGGCGTTGTTAACTTGTCAACAGTTATTTTGGGAAACAACTTCAACTCTGTACCGTTTAAGGCAGAGCAAAAGTGATATCTTATCATTTATCATCAGCTGCTTCAATGTTTTTTCGAGAAATGTGGGGTATTTAAATTCCCTTTAAACTCATTCTCACCTTACCTCGTTAAGCACGCCACACCGATGACCATCAAAGGTACTGAATGAGCCAAGAGAAGAATCTCCGGAGCGCAGAAAGTCCCGGATGTTCAGTTTACCGAGCGTTGCGATATTCGTATCAGAGCGTTTGTGTGTCCTCCATAAACAGCACGACCCTTCCGGAGACTTTAGGAGACTTTAGGAATTAGGCCCATACTGACAAATTCTACATGTAACGTTAACACAAGTTTACTATTCAACTTTTTCGTGTAAAAAATTGTAAGCCATCCATTGAGCCTTTGGCAGAGTGCATTGACCAATCAGAGCTAGTGTTACTGAATTTTGGACCAACCAGAAAATTGGAGGTTTCAGAGTTATAGCGCTATTCCTCTCAAATGCAATATATATTTACATTTTATATATATATATATATATATATATATATATATATATATATATATATATATATATATATATATATATATATATATATATATATATATATATATATATATATATATATATATATATATATATATGGCCCCTGTTGTGGTCTTCTGCTGCTATAGTCAATCTACTTCAAGGTTCTTTTTATTTATTTATTTATTTTTTTGTGAGTATTGTAAAAACACTGAACAAATGGAGATGAAAAAATAAAAAACAAACAGCACAGGCAAACCTATTTATAAAAATTAAAAAAAAAAAAAGAGAAAAGAGAAACATCCAGTGAGGTCAATGAGTCTCTCCAATATTTTTGGTAAAGACAAAGAAAAATAACCTGGGAGTTGTTACATTCCAGTCCACCTCCGCATCCTCAGCCTTGTTTCACTTGTAGGTCACCATGACCATACAAATATTTGTTCACGGATATCCCTTGTATATACTTCCATACATACCCACAGTGTACATCTACTGATAATTACACAGCAATGTGTGAAATTCCCAGTGTGAAACTGTTAACATGAGTAAATTCTCATTATCAGTTTTCTTTTAAGTTTGGATTGGGTCTGTATTACAATCTTCAATTATGTTTATGTTACTTTTACAGTGAGCCCATACCTGAAGGTATTTGTAGAAGTTTTTGGAAGCTGTCTAATTCTCCTTCATCAGAACTGAGACAATATGTTGTAATAAGGACATTGTTTGTGTCAGTCACTCATCCAGGCCAGTTTAAAATCTTTACCATGAGTCACCCATTGTAGCAATTTGATTGTCCAGCTGTTGCTTGAAGTGTTGCATGTCATAGATTGTATTCTGCATATCCTGGTTGTAATCAGTGGGTATTTGAGTTTAGTTTCTGTTATGTCCAAACTAGTCTGCCTGATGTCCTCTGATATCAAAAACTGGATTGACTGGATGTTTTATGTTTTTTGGAACCATTCTCTCTAGAGTTTACAGTGGAAAATCTTAAAGGATCAGAAGTTTCTGAGACACTCAGTCCAACTGTATGTACGATGACTGGGAAATCTTATTTCTCTATTGTTTTCATTGTAATTGAATTTCCATTTTGCTTTACATATCCACTCACTATATCTTTAATTTTCTTTACTGTATACTACACCTTTTTCTATATATACTGAATATACAGTTTTTTTACTTGTTTTTGCTTGTTCTGTGCACTCCATATATTACATCAGCTTTGCCGCTAACCAATGTGAAATTCCCCATGTGGAACAAATAACAGCTAATCTATTCTAGTCTGTTTTATACACATTCTATATACAAAGAAAACTGTGTACTATACACAATACTGTACAGCACTGATACATTTATATCAGTCCTCCCTTGTAACCATTATTGTTCTCTTCTAATATAAGAAAAACAAAAGGTTTTATCAGTAGTATCAACTGAGAATCTCTTATTTGACACTGACTTTAAGAATATGTGTTGGTGTAATGCTTAAACCTGCTCCTAATGTTGAAGACTGTGTTACGGTTTCTGAACAAAGTGACATATGAGAACAAGTGTGTGAAAAGTGTGTTAAGTTCCAAAACCGGCCACTAGTTGGCGTAATCGAAGGTGAGCAAAAACGATAAACACACTCACACACAAAATTTCTGAAAATTGTGACTTTTTAGCACATTGGAGATTTTTGGTGTGGGAGCATATTGGGGCTTCTAGAACACTCTAGTATGCTCAGAAAAATGAGGACGCAAAAAATGTCCTCATTTTTCCACAGGTTCTGATATTGTGGGTGTGTTATCATAAAAATGTCCTGATATGTCACAAAAACAAGTACACACACACACACACACACACACACACACACACAGCTGCCCAGAGTCATCGTCAGGCAGCTCCTCAAGTAGAGCTGGCAATCACGCACCAGCTGCAGAGGAAGGAAGCGGCCAATCCTGGTCCGGGGATGGAATCCAGAGATGGTTCAGTCAGCCAACCAGGAACAGAGCAGCACCACCAGTCATCACTGAGCACCCACACAGCTATCCAATGGCCTGAATGAGAGTTGCAGTTAGTGGCTGTGGGACGTAACAAATATTATTGTTATCATCATTACGTAAGCCAAAACTCACCACAGAGGTAGTTGGGAAGATGTAGAACAAGGATCTGGTGGAGTTTGCAGAAAACAATTTGATTTGGATTTTTTATTAATATTTTAATTTGCCTATTGACATTATAGTGTACGCTGTACAATTTAGCAACAGATTATCATGAAATGCTACAGTGAAAGAACTTGAAAATCACCACAGAGGTAGTTGGGAGAATGTAGAACATGAATCTAGGCCCATTCGTATTCTGTGACCTGCATTGTAGGTCTTTTGTATGATATTGCTTGATCAATTTTTTTTTTATTATTTTAAAAGAATGTATTAAAACAACAACTGGGTAGTGACTGCATTCAACAACAACCATAACAACCACAACAAGAACAAAAAACCCATTTCGATATAGATTCCCGAGTCTTCCGAGGTGTACGTGAATGCACCACGAAGCCGCCGCCATGCTATACCGTACTACGCGGTGAGAACGCACACCGAATTTTGAAGTGTAGATAGCGCAACTGAGCTTTTCTGAAGTGCAGCTGGTGTGACCGCAGTTATATTCATTATGGAACATGTTTCCCGGAGTTCCCTACCTGAAGGTAATGGCCTGCTGTGTTCGTGTTAATTGGTGACCCCACTTAAGCCATAATGCCTGGTTGCAACGACACAACATTCAAACATATATGCTCTAATAGTCAAGCTTACAGCAGACAATAATATGAATAACTTTTGAAAATCATTGATTTGAGAATAATTACATTTAAATCATTATGTTTAACTCTCTGCTATCTTTTTATTTATCAAGTTCTAATGGATATAATTAACCATAAGTACAAAAACTACTTCACAGTAAGGCACGCAATATTTTATGTGACAACAAGTTATGTAAATGAGCAATTTATTTAATTAAATATTGGAAGAGGTTACTTACCCTCACCTTGACGCCATTTCAGCCACTTAAGATGTCGCTCACGTCGTAGTCAATATTTATATCACTGGTGTAATGCGTTGTTCAGTCAAATGGCGGACTGTCATTAGATGAAATACTTAAACGCTTACACACTTTCTGCGTGCTTATATTAATAGAAACAGTTTGTCTGCTCTCAATAAAGGAGTTTTCTGTGATTTGTACTCCAAACGTTTATTGCATATTGTATATATGATGCATTAATATAAGAAGGCTCAGAAGTCCGACCCGGTTACCGCGGATTAATACCAGTCAGTTGAAAGGACCTAACTTTATGCAATCTAATGCACTCATTTGACAAATAAAGTTTGAGTTGATAGAGACAGACCCCTTGGGACAAACACTGTTAGGATTGTCTAAGTTAATGATGTATAGAGTGCCATGCTGTTATTAACAATACCTTTACCTTTCAAGTAAAATTTTTTTCCACTATAATAATTGATGAAAAAAGTCGCTTACCAAACTTAGTATATTCCTAATATTTTCAACTTCAAGTGTAGTCTGGTTACCTTATTTAGTATGGAGTTCCATGAATGACAAAAATATGTTCAAGTGCTCACTGTTTGTCCATTGGTTGTTTGTTAAGATGGTTACCCGTTTTAACTTTCAAAAATACTCTGGTTGTGTCATAGCTCTTTTAACAACTACTTTGTCTATGTAGATTGCTCACTTGGCTTAAGGTTTGGTTGTATTTATTCAACTTTGGTTTACACTTCTGTTGTCTCCTTACACTCACTGTCTAATTGTGTCACCTGTTTTTCTCGTTATGATGCGTCGTTGGTACGTGTCGCTGTTATGTGTTGTTTCCAAATAAAATGTTCTTGACTCTCTCTTTCTCCCCCATTTCAATTGTTGCCCATATGTTTCATGTGTATTTTAATAGGTTGAACTTTCTCCTGTGTTAGTTATGCATGTTGCCAATGAAGTGACTAGCAAAATAAAAATCTGGAGTCCCTCAAAAACAGCATGTCAATCAAAAATCAGCAATTGACGTTATTTTAAAATTAGGGCTGTCAATTTCTCAAAAAAATTAATCAGATTAATCGCATGACTGTCAATAGTTAATCATCATTAATCACAAATTAATCGCATATTTTTATCTGTTCTAAATCTACCTTATACGGATCTTTTTCAAGTTTTTATCTCTTATTAATACGAGTCCTGACTAGAACCAGGAAATACGACCATATTAGTCCAGTCCTGAGGTCTCTGGCTTCCTGTCACTCAGAGAATAGACTTTAAAACAGCTCTACTTGTGTTCAAGTCTCTTCATAGCCCCAAAGTCCATCTCTGACATGTTAGAGCCATATGAACCAACCTGGACTCTGAGAACCTCAGGTAGTGGTCTCCTGCTGGTGTCCAGAGTCAGGACTAAACAAGGTGAAGCTGCATTTCAGTTTTATGCTCCTAAAATATGGAACAGTCTTCTAGAAGATGTGAGACAGACCTGAACTCTGACAATGTTCAGATCCAGACTGAAAACAGTTCTGTTTAGATGTGAAGATGATGACTGGAAGGATTTTATCTGCACTCTTCATTTTTAATTTAATTAAATTAATTTTTTTCTTAATTAATTTTTATTTATTATTGATTATTTTTATGCTTGTATGGAATGATTCTATTTGCCTTCTTGTGACTGCATCTGTAAAGCACTTTGAATTGCAAATAAAGTTGCCTTGCCTAATATGAGAGTACACAAATGCTTGCCTTATGCAAAACAAATGCATACACATATACATATATATACACATATACACATTATATATATATATATATATATATATATATATACACATATACACACACATATATAGATACATATATATATATATATATATATATATATATACATATATATATATATACCCATATATATATATACACATATATATATATATATATATATATATATATATATATATATATATATATATATATATATATATATATATATATATATATATATATATATATATATAGATTGAATGTATATTTGAATCACATTTTTTTTTTTTTTTTACTGCTAACGGAGGATCGTTTACGTCTGTCTGTGGCATGGACGTCGAATGACTTCCTGTTTTGACAGGACTACAACTACGGCGGGGCCCTGAGGCTCATCAAACCTACTCTCCTCTCTACTATTGTACATCAACGGCAACGCGTTAGTCTCGCGTTAAAAAAAATTAGTTGCGTTAAAATTATTTTGCGTTAATCACGCGTTAACTTTGACAGCCCTATTTAAAATACAAGGTTTGGATATTCAATGATGGATTTCTCCACTTTTCTACAGTAAAGGTGTCTGATACTGAGTATGGTGGTAGTCAGCATAGTCCTGAAGTGATGTGTAACAGTTATTGCCAGAGATTATGGAGAAATAAAAATCTGGAGTCCCTTAGAAATTAATGGCTCAATCTAAAAATAGGCATTTTGACAACATTTGAACTTTTAAATTAATGACTTCCCTTGTATTCCACTAAACCTCTTCTCATTCCATTTTGTCTGTACATATTTGATATTTCTTGCATACACAATCAGTGTATCTTCAACAGTAATTTATTATTTGTCAAAAATCAGTCTTTTTGTACTTCAAACTTCTGCCATGTGTCTTTTCTCTAATAAAATATTTAATTTCTCCACAACTTGACATTTTAAAGTATTTATTGTCAACATTTGACAAACACACACACACACACACACCAACTAGTGACATGAGATTACTTGTCAAATAAAAAGGTCCTAAATACCCGCAAATAAAATGAGTGCTACAGACATAAAAAAAAAAAAAACCCACTTTGGCATAGATATTAGTCTAGTACAGGGGTGGGCAATTATTTTTTCCATGGGGCCACATGAAACAGAAAATATTGTCAAGGGCCTGGTCAAAAGGCTTAACTCAATTCTACATAATATTAATTGTAATTGTAATTTTTTTAATTGTATTTTTTTGATAAATAGTAGTAAATAGCATTATTTTTGACAAGCTGGTAAGAATATATGTTATGATTAAGCAATGAAAAAATGAGGTTGCCTTACAAAAAAAAATGTTTATTCAGATTTTCCCAAGACAATGTTAAACAAAATGTTAAAAATTAACATTTGTGACTCATATTGATCATTTTCAGTCAAATTCACAACAACACATTGAGTTTCACATTCAGTAATGTTGGAAAGAGATTCTTAGCTTTCTAAAGACTAAAGAATATTGTCTTGCACTCTAAATATCAAGCAAGATACATCATATTATAATGACTGTCACTGAACTGTGACTTTGAGAAAAAGGCCTCCAAAGAAAGTGTTCCATTCACTGCTAATTGGTGCCTTTACATGCCAACATTTGTAGTCTAACCACCTCATTTGGTGTTTTTCAGTTCTTTTTTTCTTGTTCAGTGTGAGAAATCTAGTCTTTGTTGGGCTTTAACAAGTGCATAAAAGTCAGGTTGAATGTCTGAGGTGGAGATGCGAAGCAAAGTTGACAGATGATCATCAGTAAGAGAGGATCTATACCTGGATATGCTAAACTTCATCACTGAGAATGGCTCTACCTACATATGTGAACAAACAAAGAGAACCAACATCTTCTGAGCATGTCTCCTCATGTTTGAAAAGTTCTCCTTCTTGAGAGAAGAGTAAAAATCCAGCAGTGATCCTGACTTAAACTGCTCTGCCAGTACTGCATCAGACTGCAGGTCAATGAGTTCTAGCTGAACATCACTGGGTGCATGATCCAAACTGCAGGTAAAGGGAGAGGAAATCATGCACATTTCAT
Organism: Hirundichthys speculiger; assembly: GCA_018398805.1. NCBI lineage: Eukaryota > Metazoa > Chordata > Actinopteri > Beloniformes > Exocoetidae > Hirundichthys > Hirundichthys speculiger. Next base: position 713,530 of record JAGFBZ010002465.1, read on the forward strand.
CCTCAATTGTTCTGAGGTCTTCAAAGCGCCTTGAAAACTCCCCATGCAGTGCTCCTAACATGGATGAGTACCTGTGGAGGTGATCAGCTGAAGGTGTAACTTCTTTCAGGGTTTGCATGTGAGTGAGAGTGTTGCTCTCCAGTTGGCTTGAAAGAAACTGCATCTTTCTCATGAAAGCTTTCACCAGCCTGTGCATTTCATGAACAAAAAGGCCCTTGCCTTGCAGTTTGGTATTCAGTTCATTCATCAGTGCAGTCACATCAACAGCAAATGCAAAATCTGCCATCCAGTCCTCATCTGAGAGCTCTGGGATGTCTTTGCCTTTTTTTCCTCACAAAACTCTTGAATCTCTGCTTTCAGGTCCCAAACTCTTTTTAGCACTTTTCCCAGGCTGAGCCATCTGACAGCTGTCGGGTAGCTGATGTCACTATGCTCAGTCTCATGGTCCTCCAAAATTGCAACAAACTGTCTGTGATTCAATGCTCGTGCCCTGATGAAGTTTACTAGTTTAGTTACAACATCAATAACATGGTTAATTTTTAGCACTGACTTGCACAACACATGCTGGTGTATAATACAATGCAAAAATACCAATTTCTGGTCTGCGTCGATTTCACTCACTTTATCTTGCATACGTTTCAAAAGACCGACATTTTTCCCCGTAAGATTCAGACAACCGTCCGTTGTGACACCTGCCAGTCTGTCCCATTTCAGTCCCAGTGTGTCCATGCACGCATTTACTTCCGTGAACAGATCACTCCCTGTTGTTGTCCCTTTCATTGGCCGCATTGCAGCCAGCTCCTCCGTGATCTTAAAGTTCGTTATCCCACGAACAAACACGAATAACTGGGCTGTGTCACGGACATCACAGCTCTCGTCCAAAGCCAAGGAGAAAAGTCAAAACTTGCCACTTCACGTTCCAGCTGAAGCTTCAGGTTTTCCGCGATGTCCTCAATCCTCCGGGTCACGGTTCGCCGGGAAAGCGGGACTTGCTCAAATGCTTCTTTTTTTTCCAGGGCATATTAGTGCTGCAGAGTCCACCAAGCACTCTTTCACAACCCCCCCCCTCTGAGAATGGCTTACAGTTTTTAGCAATTTTGTGGGATATCACAAAGCTGGTCTTGGTTGCTGCATCCCGTGAAGCTTGGTAAAAAAAAGCCTTGCTGCTTTTGTAGCTTAGCTAGCAACACCTCCGATGTCCGCCCCCTCTCAGCATCACTCAAGTTTTTGTACTTCTCGATGCGTTTTGTCTCATAATGCCGACTCAAATTATAATCCTTGAACACAGCGATCTGCTCTCCACAAACTAAACACACGGCTTTACCTCCGACTTCAGTAAATAAATACTTAGCAGTCCATTTTTTGTTGAAAACCCTGCATTCGGCATCTACCTTTTTTTTTAGCATGTGTAGACATTTTTGAAGGCTAAAGTCGTCTTGTCAATGATACGCACGTCTTGATTTACATATCGCGTCATTGTACATGAATGAAATGCAACTTCAAAATAAAAGCAAATGTAGCTTTAGTCCATGCATGAGGTTAAATTTAGAAAATATGTTTATTTTGTAATTCCCTATTAACCTTACACGGGCCGGTGAGAGTCAAGCAAAGGGCCGTATGTGGCCCGGGGGCCGTACAATGCCCAGGTCTGGTCTAGTATAACTGGTAAAGTTGTTTAACAAACCAAGATTTTTTATTTTTGATGACTGGTTACCTGTCTTATACTTTTATTTTGGAAACCGGAAATTGTATACGAGTCGCTTTCATTGATGTTCCATAAACATTTGAATACGAGTGCACATGAAAATCATGAGCGGTTGATTTGACCGCGCAAGTGCGAATGACGGCTGGCTTGACCGAAGTCTCCTCCTCTGGTGAAATCCCCTCAGCTGCCTGCCCCGCATCACATTTGACACCATCTACGTTGACATCAGAGTGATTGCTGCTGCCACCTGCGAAAAAGCTCTAGGAACTTTTTATTTTTTGAAATATCAACTGATTTGGCTCTCTTTAATTTTTAACTTTTCCCATCCATCTTTCTCCTCACATTTTCTGCGTTACATCTTTCTGTTGATAGACGTTATTGTTAGTCTGCTTTGTTGGTTTTTAGGCCTATATTTGATAAAATCATCATAATCTTAGACTGAAAATTTCGGTTATTGAACAGGGCCGACAGCCATAGACCGGACGGCCGTTCTGGACTTTTCCGGAATGCACAGATTACCAGTCCGCCCCTGGCTAACGCTAACGTGAGCAAGCCAGCAACAAGTCTGTCCTCTCCTCTAACCCAACCCTCATTTACTTTAAAAATGTATTAATTTTAATGGAGCCAGAAGCCAAAATCCTTTAAACTTAATTTTTTGTTACTATGGAGTGAACTTTTTCAGTTTATTTACACAGACACATCTGTGTACAGTACATTATGCACTGTGCATATTTTTTATTGTCATTGAGGAATGCAGTTTTTCAGTTTGTAATTCTGATTCATGTATTTCCATCAGTTCAAGAAGCATTCATTTTTTTTTATATCAGCAAGTCATGAACCTTGTTTAAGCTGATGTGAGATATCAAATAGGTTTGTTTGCTAGCTTTACGAAAATGTTTGAGAGGCTTTCCAGTAGTTTAAATGAACAGATTTATTTTTTCTAATAAAGAGTCAAAACTTTCTTAGGTTTTGTTTATAGTATTGATGTAATAATCTTAGGTATGTGTTATCGGTATCCGCCTTTAGGAGCTGAAAAATTTTTGGTATCGGTTTTAAAAAAAACTGTTATCCTCCCATCCCTAGTGGTAATGTGATAATGACGTTAAAAAGGTACATCAAGCCACACAGTTTTTGCTCAGCTACCTGTTCTGACATGTCTCTCTCTACAATATCACCGGAGGTTGCAAATCAACCGCTGCCTCTACAGACAGTAGAAGCAGAAACGTTTCAACCTTAACTGACAAATTGAATGACCCAGTTGACGATAATCTGATCTCTCAGATAACAAGCCAACTGAAAATCTGCTGTAAAAGGAAGTTTGATGATGACTTTGGAGGAAAGTGTTGACAGAATTAAACCAATGTTAATGCAAATTCTAAGACCATTTATGGATTTTAAGCTTACATTGTGAGCCAAAACATGTGCATCTCACTACCCTAAGTGAATTGCCGTCTAATGTGACAGACACATGCATCGTGGGATAAAATCTATGAAATATAGGCACTGGTTGTGTTGTCATGTACTTGCTGGATAGTAACTTTGATGTCAAAGAAAAAAAAATACTTTTAAAATCTTCTTTTGTAGGAATAAATAAAATGTGGAAAGACTTCATTTGCCAACTTATCACTCAATTTAATGCCATGCTACACAGATAAGGTCTCTGGCATGCTGTGTCTGGCTCTACTGCAGATGGCAGGTGACTCCAGTGAGTGTGCTGAATTTTGGGTATTGTTGAAGAGGGAAAAAAAAGCAATACAAAATACATAAGTGAAAAACTTTATGTCCATGATGATCAAACATTCAAATATCTGAGCATTCAGGTCCAGCTGTGACAGAGAAGAGGAACAGAACCCCAAAGCAGACAGATGGGGAAATGTTTAGCAGGGTTTATTGTCAGAAACAGTGCAGGAACAAGGTCCAAAAAACAAACTTAAAGCAAGCAGGTGGGTTGGCGTGAGGCACAGACAGACGCACTGGCAAGAGGTGATAATACTGCAGTAGTTTTATAGGCCAGGGGATGTTGATTGGCGACAGGTGAATGTGATCAGACTCAGTGCCATGGGCGGGGGAGGGGAGCAGCCTCTGGGGAAGTCCATGATCACCGCACCAGTTTTAGTTTCCAATTACACCTGAGCCAAAATGTAATCTTAAGTCTGGTAACTACTTTACACACATCTTATTTCAGCAAGCTGTCAAAAATCAGGAAGCAACATGCATCAGGAAGTGACAGCACAAATTGCTGTGATTTTAGTTACATTAAGAAGAAACTTTTTTTTTTTTTTTTCCCCAAACCATGGTTGATTTGACTGTTAAAGATGGGAAAGCTCACAGATCATCTCAGTGGTGACATATTGCATATAAGTGTAAACATATAGGTTTACAAGCATAATAATTCCTAACAAATGAACAAAGAGAGAAGATGGAACTAAATCCACAAGCTGTCTCCCAAATTCTCCTTTCTATTTCTGTTAAACTTGTTTCCAGAACTAGTGAATATGTTCTCTCAGATTTCTTGATTTTTTTAACTCTCTGCAGTCACAGCAGCCTAATATTGGTAGACAAAGGCCTATCTAGGTAACACTCACCTTACATGATCAACTTATTTGTCTGGTGAGTTAATTACGCTCCAAAACTTGATGTCTTCTGCATGTTTTATTTAAACATTTGTTGATCTCAGCAGGATAAAAAACCTCATTATAGAAACTTTAACTGTAACTTCTAACAAAAAGAGAATGTCCAAAAATGTATTACAAATTAAAATTTAAATGACTCACACTTGTGCCTTCATATAAATGATTAGAAACATTACAATGTGTATGAAAACAGAAGTATAAATACTTGAACAACAGATTCATGCAATAAAAATAAAATGTATTTTTTCCAATAAACAAAACTGATCAGAAAAATAAAATCCCTCTGCAGCTAAACAAATATACCGTCTATAAGCAGACTCAATAGGTCCCTCCTTGCATTTACCTGAACATATTGCTGGGCAATATCTTTTCTGTCCAGTTTGTCAAGTCTGTCTTGGTGAATATGGCACATCTGGGAAAGCTAACAGGCAATATGATACTTAGATTGCTTGGGTTTTGAAAAAACACTGTAATTGTTTTTTGTTTTTTCATTGGCGACCCCACCAGGGATTGGTTGCAGGCCAGGAGGACAATGTTAACATCTGAAATCTCATCATTTCAGTTAACAATTATTGCTTACAAAATACCATTAAAAAATTAACTACATTAAAAGATAAACACCTACAGCTGAGAATGCTGTTTTTTTTTTTAGATTTAGCCTAATTCAGGTAAGTCCAAATGACAGATAGGGCAGATAGGTATCAATACCCCCCCCCCTTCCCCCGTGCCATCTGCACCCTTGGGTGGAATTGATGTCACATCTCTTTTTTTTTCCAGTTTTGAACTCCATCAGAAATTCAAATAACTAATGATGAAAGGCATCTTAGTTTCACTTAGTCACCTGAGATCAGTAAAGACCAAATAAATTTAGATAACAGGCTTGAATCACTTTTAATATCATGTTCAAACTTACCATTTCAAATACCAATGCTATTTTGTTATTTGCATGCCAAGAATGATAATGTGGCAGCTTCAGGACAATTTATTATGCCAAACTTACATATAATGGTTTTACAAGTGATTCCAACGTTGAAGACAAACCTGAACAATCGGAGCACAACGGAAGCAGTCTTTTCCACATCTTTACAATAAAACAAAACACGTTCAATATTATCACAGGTCTTTAGTCTTTTTCTCATGAAAGATGTGTTGCTCCATGACGCATTTTGTATCAGCAGCCAGTTAGGCAAGGCAAGGCAAGTTTATGTCTATAGCACATTTCGTGTTCAAGACAGTTCAAGGTGCTTCACATAAAACATATGAAGCATTACAAAGCATTAACAAAACCCTTTAAGACAGCAACCCAAGACGCCTGTTCGGGGCTCGTCCTATGTCGGCTGTTATTACTATTTTTTTTTTCTTTTGTTTACTTTATGATGCTCCGCGATCAGTAAATCCTAAAACCAGTGGCTACAAAGCTTCAAACTGTCTGTCTACCCCAGACGTCACCAGGACGGTTTTACTACTGTTTCATCTCCTCTTTTTTTTTTTGGCATTTTTATCCATCTTTTTGGTTTTTTGTTTTACTTTTTATTTTACGCCTTACTTGTCAACCAGGCGACACAACCCGGAGATTAACCGGAAGCGCCCCGGGACCTCAGCAGCCTGGCCCCCAGCCAGTAATACAGTGGCTACTAACCCAATGCTAGAATCGCACCAATGCGTCAGGCAAACGCGATGTGCCAACTTCCAAACGGAGCAACAGAAAACAGCCAGCTTCACCGAGCAGCCCAGACAAACGTACCATACGAACACAAGCACAATACACATGACTACACAAAAGCACCGTAAAAAGTACATTAAAACAGGAGGAAATTAAAAGAAGACTAAAATAATAAAAACATTAAAGAAAGAAAAAAAAAACAATAAAATGAATCATAATAAAGTGATATAAAATACCTAAATAAATCAAAATGGTTAAAAGAAGCTAGACAAAGTAAAAGATACCGTGCAGATTTCATAGATAGGCAAATGAAAAGAGAGATGTTTTCAACATGGATTTAAAAGTGTCTACAGTTGATGAAAGTTTAATCTGGATGAGCTGAAGCTGTTTAATGCTCTTTTTGGGAAGTCCAATGAAAAGACCATTATAGTAATCCAGTCTACTGGAGATGAATGCATGGATGAGTTCCTCCTGATCTTTCTGGGAGACAAAACTTTTAATTCTGCTGATGTTTCTGAGCTGGTAAAAAGCTGCCTTAGTGACAGCTTTGATGTGGCTGCTGAAAGTCAGTCCAAGTCTATCAACACTTCCAAGGTTAAGAACTTTGTCAGTGGTTTTCAGAGCCAGAGTCTCCAAATATTTAGCAATGCTGACCCTCTTCTCTTTGTTACCAAACAGAATAATCTCAGTTTTGTCCTCATTAAATTGTAGAAAATTCTTCCTCATCCAGATGTCTATTTGCCCCAGACACTGACACAGTAAGTCTGTTGGGCCGTCATCTGGTGTCAGAGACACATAAAGTTGTGTATCATCTGCATAACTGTGATAATTGATATTAAAGTTCTGAATTATTTGACCCAAAGGAAGCATGTACAAATTGAATAGAAGAGGCCCAAGAACTGACCCCTGGGGGACTCCACAAGTCATGGCCACTGTTGTTTTCTGTTGCCAGAAAAAGTTTGGAGATCTCCTGGTGACGATGATGTGACTTTTCTTCTCTCAATCTCTTCCCTTCTGGATTCACCGTGCCGTTCTGAATGTGTTAATGGGTGCAGAAAAAAGCTGTTCCAGGCCGACTATTGATTGCAAAAAGATATTGACCCGATGAGGGAAAGATCGAAGAAGAAAGAAATACGCAGGCCTCTGATCAATGCCTTTCCAAGCTCTAACAGGTGGAATCAGTCAGACCTAACGAGACAGTTTCATATTTACTCCTTACTTGCTTATCTTTTTCAAACATAAACAGTATTGTCTTAACGTTTACAGTTGGAATCGATCAGAAACTCTCTATGACAGATTCTCAATTCTTGTCTCTTCTTGGCCATGAACTGTACTCTATTTTTCTGAAAAGGCATGATGTGGACTCAGTGAAACCTACAAACTTGCAGACAGAGTAATCTCACACACCAACATGAACTCATTGACTCTACAGAATGTCCTATACTCACTAAACATTGTTTAAAGGACATGGTCAAAACTTATAGATAAGTATATATGTAAAAGATCATATTGTTTAGACACAACACCACTCTCTCAGATTCATAGCTGCCAATCTTAACAAAATAACTCCGGTCTTCTAAATAGAACCTGAACCAGTTAAGGACCGCTCCAGAAAATCCAACCCAATTACTAAAAATAAATAAAACCAGAAAAAAATACATGTGTAGGCTACATTGAAAAAAGAAAAGTGGCAACATTCCAACTTTCAGGTTGTATCCAGCGCACAATGGTTTTGGTCTCCATAGCTACATTTCACATCCATGTTAACTGGTTGGGGGTGAACAGGGGCCAGTTAAGCCCTGTTAGTTCTCATCACAGCTCTGGCAACGTTTTCGGGTGTTGTTTTGGTAGCAAGACTCAAGGACTACGATTCACATTTTGGCATCATTTAATACTTGGACAGCCCTGGGATGAAGCAGCAGTTCAAAGGCCTAAAAGTCAGTGCACTAATCCCCAAATCCGCTGAATTATGTCTACACTTTTGTGCCTGCTAATTAATATATCCAGCAGTACAATGTTGTCCTCAAATTATTGTATTTATTTACAAAAGATTAAAACTTAAAAAATCAAATAATCTCTTCTTATATGTAAAAAATAAGGTTTGCAAAGTAACATGAATCTGTGTAAAGAGCCTCAGGTGAAATCTGGAGCACATATTGTCTCCACTAAGACTTCACGTTAGCATTTCTTACATAATTTTGTGACAACAGCTGATACAAAAAAGCTCTTGTATTTTTTTTTTTTTTTTATCACTGACAAAAAAGGTTCCTTTCTTTGTGGAAGATAAACTGATAGAAACTCTTGAATATAAAATAGATTGAGATAACAAAGATCCTTTGTTCATGTTCCATCGCACATCAGTCGCTTAGAGGGGCAGCAAACTAATGATAAACTGTCAGAGCTTCTGACATAATTAAGTCAAGATTTAATACCTATGGAGAAGTTTCAGCATAAGACAATTAGTTCCATCAAGATTGCATCGTCTAATTTATAAAACAGTTGCATATTTCTTCTGCAAAGAAGCAGATACAATGTCAGCTCAAAGGTGACAAGGAAGTTGAAAGCTCGTAAGTTAGAAAGCTATTCATTATTAACCATAATAGACTGGATGTGAACATCAGATAATGCAATTCATCCAGCTTTCATTTCAATTTCTCTCTCCCTCTAGCTCTGTCTCATTATAGTTGACAAGGCCACAGTAATGCACAAATTCTGACTGTGCTACAGTTTATTGGAAAAACTTTGTTTTATCTGAAAAAAAAAATCAATTCTACCATTTTCTTGAGCATAGTGTAAATGGATTTTCTTTTTTTTTTTTTTTTTTTTTTTACATTGACTTAAATTCAGGTTTAGGGTGGGAATAAAGTGAATGTCTTTCCTGCCAAGGTGAGGGCCTTTCCATTTTCTGAAACTCGGTGTAGAGGTCGAAGATAAAAAAAAAAAAAGCAAGAGCCATTACTTTTTGATGCAGATCATCCTGTTTAACAACGTAAAATATGGCATTGGCCTTGTTGCATGTCGGACCAACCCATTCTTCTTTTTATTGCAATAAAAACTGCTGGTCTGTCAAAGCTCCTTGCAACACACAAGGGCCCCACGGTGGCAATAGTAAAAACAGCAAATAAAATGCTTTTATCTAGTCCTTGTTTTCTTTTACCCATTGCATGAATAGGTGTGATGAGCCAAAAACTTTTGCTTCTGAAAAAACTATTCCTGGTTAGATTTAGGAACCAAAACTACTTTCTTAGTGCAAAAAGAAAAAAAAATCATTATCAGGTTTCACACACCTCCATCAGGATGTTGGATACTGAAGCCAAAAGAAATAAAAGAATTACTATCTTTATTTACCGTTTGTGGCAACCTTTACATCTAAATATGAAACCAGAACCCCTGACTCAACAACACAATATGATGCAGCTGCCCAAAATTATTCACACATTTTTATACTGAATGGGCACCAGAGTTCTGCACAAACCACATATTTATTTTTTTTTCCACAGGGTTTTTATTAATTTTCAAGAACATACAGAGCATAGACACATGTCAGACAAGTAGCTAAATGAGATGTAGACAAACCTCGCTACAAACACATACATACAAATACACACAAACATAGACATCCACTTAAAAATAGTAAGTAAATTTTAAGAAAAAAATATAATAAATAAAAAACAATTAAAAAAATAAAATAAATAAATAAAATTAGAATACATTTAGTACTAGCAGAAAAGCAATCTGGACATATTCCTAAAATACAAAGTTTTGCTACACCTGCTATCTGAATACCTGTAATTTTACTTAGAGTGTGAATGACCATTTTCCAAAAAGTTACAAGTTTAGGACAGTCCTATACACAATGAATTAAAGTACCATTCTCAATCAAGCATTTCACAAAAGTATCCGGAGTGTCAGGGGACCATTTACTGAGTTTCTCTGGAGTTATGTATGTTCTCATTAACCATTTATCTGGGTACTAAAAGTTTGTGTTTGGGCTTCTATACAAGCTGTCGCCCACTCAGACAACCGCAGTTGTCGTGGCAGATGCAGGAGAAGCTGCGGGAAAAAACACCACTACTGGCTACATTGACTGTTGACAGTATTCCCTTATCTCAAACCACTCTCAACCTACAGCCTTTTGAAATCTTTATAACAAATTGTCATTTTCCAATATGGCCGCCACCTGTTGATGTCACAATATGCAAAATAGATGAATAATTTTACTCTTATCACAGACTTTGATTCATACTGAACAATTTTCTCATTGACAGTTTACCTTTGTCTTAAACTACTTTCAAGTTATAGCCTTTTGAAATCTTGATATCAAAATTGTATATTTTCTTGAAAAAAATGGTGTGTAAAGGGTTAAGAGAAAAAGGTGAAGAACAGACTCATTTAACAGATTAATTTTTTTTAATACAAAAACAATTAAAGGGAAAAAATGGGGAATGAGAAGCTCTACTTGAGTAAGTCTTAGCTACTGACTCTCAACATTCTTACATTCAATTCAATTTCAATTCAGTTTTATTTATATAGCGTCTGTTACAATGACAATTGTCTCTAGGCGCTTTACAGAGACCCAGAGCATGACCCCCGAGCAAATATCATTAACTAAGATTATATCATTAAATCCAATCAATGATAATGGCAGGTAAAAAAACTCTCCACGTAGGGAGAAAAAAAAACCTTTATACCAAACAGTGGCAAGAAAAAACTCCACTTTAAGAGGAAGAAACCTTGAGCAGGACCTGGATCATATGGGGGGACCTTCCTGCCGAAGGCCAGCCGGGTAAAGAAAGAAAAGAGGGGAGACAGGACAGAGAGAGGATGGAGGACAGAAAGAGGATGGAGGACAGAAAGAGGATGTAGGACAGAGAGAGGAGAGCACAGAAAAAGTAAAAAATAATAATAAAGAAGTAGTGGAATTGTTGTAGGGTGAATGCAAATGGGCTATGGAGGGCCCTTGGGCGTGTGGTCAGCGTAATGAGCCATGATAGGCTCTTGAGTATCAATAATGTGCGGGTGGGGTGTAGGTGAGGTGTGTGCGAGAAAAGTGGGAGGAGGGGGGGAGGAGGGGGTTTGGGTTTAAGAAAAGAGAAAGGTAGGATTTCAAGCAAAAGGATGCGATATATAAACATAAACAGATGGAGGCAGCAGCACTGGGATGAGATGGCCAGAGGACCAGGTCGCCGATCACCACGCCAGTCGGCACCCAAACACAAGTGGAGGAGAACCCCGGGATGGACAGAGGATGGAACTGCAAGTCAGCATGAAACCCAGGAAACTCTGGCCTGCAAATACACAGAAAGAAAAGGGGGCAGAACCAGCACAACAAACACAGGAAAGCAAAGAAAATGGAGCACAGTTTCAGTAACAGGGTGCTCCCAAATAATTATAAATGAGCTGGAGGAGGAGGAAGGGAGGAAGAATGGGAAGAAAAAGGAGAAGAGCAGTGGAGACACCACTCAGCAGATCATGCTGGTGTCTCCCTGTAGCGTAGGCCTATAGCAGCATAACTATGACGAAGCTGTGATTAAGACGAGCTACTCAAGTCTTACTACTACAACTATAGTTATAACTATTAGCCCCTACACACTATAGATTAGACTAACTGTAGGCTTTACTGAACAGAAATGTTTTCAATTTAGTTTTAAAAATGGAGATAGGTATCAGCCTCCTTAACCCAAACTGGTAGCTGGTTCCATAAAAAAGGTGCCTGGTAGCAGAAGGCCCGTCCTCCAAACCTACTTTTAGATATTCTAGGAACGACGAGTAATCCTGCACTCTGAGAGCGGAGAGCTCTATTAGGAGCATAACATGCTATCAAGTCTTGTAAATAGCGCAGAGCTAGGCCATTAAGGGCCTTATATGTGAGAAGCAGAATTTTAAACTCAATTCTAAATTTCTTGGGAAGCCAATGGACATGTAACAATGTAACAATTATTAAGGCTGCCATTCTGCCATTCTCTAACCAATGCAAAAAACATAATTAATTGTTTATCTTTGCATTTATACATCCTTATGGGTCTACAGAGGGTTTTACAACATGTTTTTAAACCTTAACTGGGGCATAACTAGAAGAATTTCATCCTTTATTCAACTTCTTCCCTTTCTAAACTATTAAGTCAGTTTATTTCGACCCAGATGCACTCAAGTTGGGTTCTGGAAATTAATCAAAACTTAAAGCAAAAATTATACGCCTCAAAGTTTCTGATACTTTTGCAAATTAGAGATTTCAGCCTTCACTGTCAACAAATTTGCAAACATCTCAAAAGCACAGTTTTGCTTCTCTGTTATTAGCTGTGTGTAGGTTGGGGTGAATGTCAGTTTTGTCACTTGACAATTAACTGTACAACATTATTAACGAAATAGAGGTGGGGACTGAATACTCTCTGAAGAGACTGTCTTGTAGAGCACAAATTGCCAGAGCATGCTGTGTTTAATTCCCCAGGAGCAGGAGACAAATCTGACAAGTATAACTTGGAGTATAAAGCCATATATATAATATGCAAATATAAAAGCATAGCCATATCTGAGATGTTCATTTTTATTTTCCATTAAGTTCTGTGATTCACTGAGACAGTTATGTGAGGCTATGCAACTATTTTTTTCCAGCCTTATTATCAGCCTACAAACAGTTTGACACCTTTTGCAAATAAGACAGCATAAAATAATGTCAACACATTCACTCTCTTCAGATATATGCACGCTATAGGTGAGCTGAATACTTATTGGTTGCAGGCAAAACATCCTCTTCTTACGCACTGGCAGTATAAAATTACCTATAATTTAAATGGAGTTTGATATTTTCCATCTAAAAGATGGAGAAAAACAGTCTAGTGCATCGACCCGGGGAAAAATGTTTGCTTTGAAGTTTGTCATCTTTACACATTCAAACCTAAATTACATTAATACCAAAAAGAAAGCAGTTTTAGAGAAAAGTAAAATTGAAACAGGTGTTTATTACCCAAACTTTTTTTTTTTACGGTGTTACTCTTATGCAGAAGTTGAAAGTTGAAAGTTGCTCGAGGTTTATTTTTCTGTTCTACACTAACCTGTGAGGCTGACACAAGCTGCAGGTAGATTATATATATATATATATATATATATATATATATATGAAACCTTCTGCACCTTGATATTTCTTTGAAATCCAAGTGCACATTTGACTTGTTGAAATGAGGAGTTTACATTCAGCTGCAGAGTTCATCGTCAAGCTGTCTTTTGAGCTTGGAACACAGTTAAATGTTTTGAGATTTTTTCTATTAAGCATCCTGTCAACTCTTGATCCATGTGCCCTAAGTGGATTTCAGCACTCTACATTGTAAATGCTGGCTGAAGTCAGAGCTCCGTGGACTTGAACAGAGCAAAGCTCTGAGCAAAAGAACGACTTCGTAAACAGAGATTACTGCAGAGATTACCTCTGACAGGGTTGTCTGATAGTATAAAACAGCCTTAGATCAATATGAAAAAATCCTTGTTAACAGCACTGCATTAGTAGAGGTACATCTTCCTATTGATAAATGTATCTGTATAGAGCCTTTATCTAACAAACATACATGACTCTGGCTTCCCACTGTGTGCTGCATACTAAAACTGTTGATAATATAGTGAGAAAAGCACACAAGCTGCCATTATGATGAAAACAGAGTTTTCAAATGCATCAAACAGCCATCAGGATTCTGTCATCACCAGATGGTGATAATGAGGACTCTGATGCAGAAGGGTTGATCTTGAAAACAGTCATTTTAGAAAATACATTCCAAATAAAAGTGCTGCTCATGCCAGGAAATGCAAAAATCCATAAAACCCCCAAAAAGATGTAAAACTGGCAAGAACACGGTACAGAAAAGTAGAGGAAAAGCCAGGAACACAAACTGAGAAATGCAGAAAAGGGAGGCAGTGAGTCAACCATCCTACCGGGGTGGGTGAAGGGAAGAATTATTACCCATAGACTGAAATCCATCCACCAAAATATCTATTCTATAGGTTTTTTTTTTGTTTGTTTTTTTTTAAATGAGAACTGTATTTCAGGGGACAATTTTAAAGGGGAGTTATTTTGCTTTCTTGTGCGATTAATCATGTCAAAATGTTTGATAGTAGTGTTTGCTTGTGCCAAAATGTCAACTAATGAGGTTTATACATCCTGATATGATCTTTATGGGTAGTTTTGGTTGGCTTCTCACACATCGATTTCATACTCTTTTTATTATTATTTTTTCACCCTCTCAGTAGACTGACTTCGCAGCGCCATCGGTACATGACCATCCCACTGCTGCTCTGTCCGAGCATAAATCCCACCTATCACGGTGGCTTCTCTTTGTACATTGCTGCTGTTGATGCTGCCTGTGTGCTGCTGATGACACTGTCTTTAATAGACTAATACTTCAATTAATGATGGCAATAATTAGCAGTCGGATATCTTTTGAAATCATCTTCTTTCTTGTAGAGGTTCTTTACCCAAGCTACCAGCATGTTACCATCAAGATTTGACTTTTCATCAATCACAAATTCCAAATCAAATTAACCCACATTTCCTTATGTGTGCAATGTTTCCCCTTATTTTATGATGCATGCCCTGGACTGCTGTCTTCTTTTTAACTGAAAATACAGCAAACTAGTGTCCCACCACCTCCACTACGTCAACAAGATAACGACCATTGAGTCCATGAAGTCTCCAGAGTTACCATCAAGAGGCTTGCAGTGTAATTTAAGAAGACAGAATTTGTGACTGCACTTATGAACTCATAAAAGTAAGTTTACGGACACGTACACAATTTGGAACATAGCTAGTTTGTCGAACAGTGGACTCATAGATGCCTCAAACACTTTGAGATGACTTAGTATGCCTTTCCAGCTGTGAGTAGATCAATCACTCTTGATCATATCCCTTTACAGATCTGTTTTTGTTTTTTTTTTCTTTGTGAGGCATGGTTCACATCAACAATGCTCTTTATTTTTGTGTAATAAAAGTAGTCCAGCTCAAATTTGCTTAAGTAATTTACCTACATTTACACCCAGCATTGTGAATGTATAATTGGTGTGTTCAGTAGTGACACAGAAAATTGTAATTTATTCTGTATTTGTCTGTTATTTGTGTGCTTAAGCACATTCTGCTTGTCTGTTATTGTGGCCTAGGTGAAGATCAGGTTACATGTTGGTTCACAGTACAGAAGCAAATAGCTCTGTATCACATGCCAGTTTGTTTTTCAATACACAGTCTAATCCCATCTGATTGACAACAATAGAAGCATAACACAGAATGCAATTGGGTGGTCAGCTGTTTAACCTCTTTATCAAGGGACTTATTTGATTACCAACTATCCCCTGTTTTCATCAGGCATACAATTCTATTATCGCTGACGTTTTGCTGTTACACAGGAAAACACTCATCAGTATGATGACCAGTTACATAATATCAAGCTGCTGAAAGAGCTATGACCAGCTGTGACCAGTCAGCAGAGCTGACAAAGAACATAGTGAATGTCTTATTTATTTATTTATTTATTTTAAAGAATTTTAATAATTCATTCATTTTTTTGTACACTCTCCTCATTTTTGTACATAAAAGGATAACCTCTTAGAGGTTCCTACCATAACCGTTACCTTGAAAAGGTGTTTCTAACTGCATTTCTAGTCAATACACCTGTTCAGGTATGTGTGTCTCAGCTGCAGAAGTCACTGAGGGATTTGCAGACACTGTGACACTGATAAACGACATCCTTCTGGGATTATGAACAGCAGCAGTGGATAAAGAGTACTATTAGAGACCTCTATTGTCTGATACACCACCCTTCCACTTCTTTCTCAGACACTCACAAGCTTGTCTTCCTTTCCACAGAAAAACAGCCTGATGTGAACATTTTTCTCTGCAGTTATCTCTCCTCTTTGCTGGGTCGTCCTCCTCAAGCAAGTGTGTTAATAGATATACCCGATAGCACACTCTGTCTGTCATATAATGAGACATTGCTAGCTCTACTCTGGGAAAACTGGACTAAAACTGAGTGTGTGACATTGTAGACACACTAAGGTCTGTCGAAAAGACATATGCAATCTTTGCCTTTCCTGTGACTTCTCATCTCTCGTTGAAAAAATGTCTCTGTATATGATCTGCCATGCAGAATCTTGTCTAGGTTCAACAATGCACTTAACAGTTTTTCATAAAGGTATGGTAATACAGATGATTCTGTGATCTGAGTCAGAGTACACACATGGGTTGGAAATTAACACCCACCCAAAGTGTGTTATTTTGTCAAGTAGGGGCTCAGTTAGTTGAACCTAGTAGCCACTGTGGCAGTTACATACATAAAACAAACAAATAATAACAAAGCAATTTTTGCATTTCGAGACAGTGAGTACATTTTCATGTTTGGCTGCCAAACAAAGAGGAGCTTCAGGCCATTTGTTTCGGTTCTAGTACTCACAGACGTTTGAATTGTAACAGCTTTCACTTCCTGAATGCACTTTATAAATTAATGATCCATCATACTTGTGGTTGAAATTTACTGTGAATTTATGGCTGCAGGCTGCTAAACGCAGATACCAAGTCAGCAGGGACTCTTCTTATATATTTTTCACTACCATGCATTAAGTAATTCAAATGATTTCTGAAAAGCACAGTGACAAGTCTTGTATCTATCTGGTGTCTCCAGGGAGACCACTAGGTGTTCATCACAGGTGTTACAGAACATACCGACTCATTCATTGCTCAATTTAAAGCATGCTGTTCCTGTAAATAAAAATGCTTATTCTTTTCTCCAGGGTGTTTGTATCTTCTGCCCAGATTTGTGTTCAGCTGCTCTACATAAACAGTAAAAGTCAAATGCGCACATGTTTTTTTTTTTAATTCATTTATTATTTTGTTTTCATATATAAAGCTTTGTGTATCTCCGGTTCACTTAAGTGCAGTAAATCACAATCATCATAAAATTTTGCACACATCCAAAAGACTGATTTTCATCCAAACATTTAGCAATGAATACATGCTGTAACTCACCTTGTTAATATGCATTTAGAAACACTATTTAAACCACAACTAAATAAACATAATGATGAGAGCAACAGTGAAGACAAAGTGCAAGCGTACACATAGTGAGTTAAAGACACTCACTAATAAAGAGGAGAAAATTAAATCTTTTTCCTTGGGTCTTATTGGTTAATAGAAAAGGAAAAAAAACAAAGCAAAACAGCAGAAGCAATCAACTCAAAAACTAGCACATAAGATGCTGCCAAGGTGAGAAAGTAATGGCTGTATTGCAAAGAAGAAACCAAGAACAACATCAACTCACCCAAGGACATCATCAGGGTTACAGAAGGAGGATGAAAAACCCCCGTTTTATCTAACAGATGAACGCACAGCCTCTTTATTTGGTCACACTGCCTCTAAATGGAAAGGAAAGGAAGGACTTTATAGAGACCCAGAGCATGACCCCTGAGCAAATATCATGATTTAAAATTATAATATTAAATCCCAAGCAAAGAAAAATGGCAAGCAAAAAAAAAAACTCTCATAGCGGGAGAAAAAAACCTTGAAGCCAAACAGTGGCAAGGAAAACTCCACTTGAAGAGAAAGAAACCTTGAGCAGGACCTGGCTCATAAGGGGGAAACCTTCCTGCTGAAGGCAGGAACACTGAGGTGGTCAGAGGGTCAGACTGCAGGTCAGCATGTTAGTTGATATCCCAGAGACATCTATTATAGACAGGTGGAGGTAAACACTGGGATGGTCAGAGGATGGAACTGCAGGTTAGTATCTAACTCTGGAAATTCTGGTCTTGAAACATACAGACGCGTTAGCGTTAACGTTAACTTGCCCACCCCTGGTAAAAATATTTATATGGACAGATGGACGGACACATAACTTAAAGGTGGGGTGGGTGTTGTTTTTTTGCAACACTTTTTACAATATTGCCTGCATTTTTCCAGTGTTTATTTTGGCTTGGGAAAGGGAATAAAAATGCCCCCCCCAAACGTTCTGGACACCTCGAGTCACTGTTGCAGGTCCTCAGCAGCAAAGTTTCACCATGGCGTTATTCTAGTATAATATAAATACTGATCGCATAAATACGCATCGCAAATATAGCAAATTAACACAGTACTTAACGCAGGAGCAGCAAGAGTTTCTGACCTAGCAACAGTAACTAGGGAAAAGGGGGAGGGGGGCGGTGCTTACCGAAGGGTCAATTAGCAGTGGGCAATAAGGGCTTGTTGCTGACCAGCACATAACTCAGTCAGTGCTAAGTTAGAAGAGATGGTGTTGCCTGTTTCACTAACTCGGGCAGCTTGTTCCAGATGCGTGGGGCATAGATGGAAAAGGCTGCCTCCCCATGCCTAGTGTTACTACAAGGGATGACTAGTTTGTGATTACTTGTAGACCTAAGGGTTCGTGGAGGAGTGTAGTTTATGAGCATGTCGGTTATGTACTGAGGTGCAAAGCCATGTAAAGCTTTGTAAACTAGGAGCAGAATTTTGAAATCTATTCTTGCTTTAATGGGTAACCAGTGCAGTGATTTGAGAACAGGCGTGATGTGTTGAAATTTTTTTGTACCAGTGAGAATGCGTGCAGCTGCATTTTGAATTAACTGTAGCCTATGAATACTTGTTTTGGGAAGTCCAGTGAATAAACCATTACAATAATCTAATCTGCTTGTTATGAATGCATGGATTAATTTCTCAGAGTCTGACATTGACAGGAAGCCCTTTAATTTGGAAATGTTTTTTAGATGGTAGAATGCTGATCTTGTGATGTAGTTGATGTGACTTTTGAAGTTAAGATTACTGTCAATGATTATACCTAGGTTTCTTGCTTCAGTTTTACTGTCCAGGGATAAGGATTTGAGGTGTGTTGCAATTTTATGTCTGTGAGCTTGTGAACCAAAATGAGTATCTCTGTTTTGTCTTTGTTAAGCTGTAAAAAGTTATCTGTCATCCATTGGTTAATGTCATTGATGCACTGAATGAGGGGACTGTATGGGAGATAGATCATCAGGATGTAGTGAAATGTAAATAAAGCTGTGAGTCATCTGCATAGTTATGGTAATTTATGTTATGTTTGCGTATGACTTGTGAGAGTGGGAGCATGTAAAGATTGAACAACAGTGGCCAAGAATTGACCCCTGGGGGACGCCGCAGTAACGTCCTTCCTGCCGGAATGCGAAATCCCCAATATTTACAAAAAACTTCCTGTCTTGTAGGTATGTTTTTAAACCATTGAGAACGGTTCCGGATAGGCCGACCCATGTTCAAGCCGCTCCAGCAGAATGTTATGGTCAACTGTGTCAAAAGTGGCACTGAGGTCAAGTAATATGAGAATTGATTTTTTTTTTTGAGTCTGTGTTTATGTGTAGGTCGTTAACAACTTTGATGAGTGCTGTTTCTGTGCTATGATGAGAACGGAAACCAGACTGGTATATATCTAGCAGGGTATTTGATGTGAGATAGTTTTTAAGCTGAATATAAACTGTTTTTTCAAGTAATTTGCTGAGGAATGGTAAATTGGAGATGGGTCTGTAATTGGCAATAACACTTGGATCCAGATTTTTCTTCTTTAAGAATGGTTTGATGACAGCTGTTTTAAGTGATGCCGGAAAAGTACCTAACTGAAGAGACCAGTTTATAATGCCTAAGACCTCCGGTGCAATACTGTTAAAAACTGTTTTAAAAATTTAGTTGGAAGGGGATCCAAGCAGCACGTGGAGGACCTCAGCTGACCTACAGTATTCTCAAGTTCTGAGAGATTTAAACAGTCAAAGTGTTTTATGGTGCAAGTCGGATTTCTGGCGGAAAGGACAGGTTGACTTTTGGATCGTAGAGCACTGATGTCTTGTCTAATGGCTGTAATTTTGTCATTAAAAAATGAGGCAAATTGCTCACATTTTGCAGTAGACAGCATTTCTGATGGGATGATGGATGGTGGGTTGATAAGTTTGTCAACAGTGGAGAACAGTACTTTATTATTATTAATATTTTCATTTATGATTTTAGAAAAGGTTTAGTAAAACTTCCAACAGTCTGGCCTTTCCATGGTGTCATTGTCAACGGGCAGTCCAACAAATTGGTTTGGGCCTGAGGTCTTTAAGAGTTGTCAACTGAAAATGCGTGGTCTATCTTCAGCTTCCAGTTTTCAGTTTCAGGAACATGCAGTTTGCTTCCACTTTAAGAAATCCAGAATTTCCTTTACACTACCAGCCTCTTCAGAACAATGTGTCCTTCAAGCAAGCAGCGCTTTTGATCTGAGGTAGTTAAAGCATTTTACTGCAACTGGCATAAGATGTTGAAACGTTAAACGTTTTATCCTTTTTGATTTCTTATGAATAATGCAGTGTAAAGTAATAGCTTTTCTGTGCCACCAGTCCATCTTTGTTCCCCTTCAATATATGTGGTTATTTCAGTCATTTGACAGGCTTTTCAAATGTGGACCAAACTGCAGAAATGTCCAGTGGTGTTTCATGTTTTTTTTTTTTTTTCAAATCGATGTATTAATGTGACTTAAAACATCCACATCCAGTCCATGTAGAACATGTAAAACATTCAGGACCCAGTGAAATGAGGAAAAAAAATACTGTTCTCCTTAGTTTCTCTTTTTATAAAAAATGACCCAACACTACAAAAGTATCCTGTGCTCATCTTTGTTTTTGCTCAGCAGTAACTGCAACTAAACATTAAGGCTATTAGAAGAATTTTCAGCAGTCTCAAAAGAGAATAGTTGGTAAACTATATGCAGAATGCAGCAGTCCTACAGTCTATGAATGGGTATAATTGTGAGACTACACAAACGTACAGTCATGGAAAAAATTATTAGACCACCATTTTTTCTTCACTTTCTTGTTCATTTTAATACCTGGTACCACTAAACGTCATCATGTGACAAAAACAGACAGAAAAGAAAACACTGAATGCATAAAAGCAGTGTTTTTGGCAGTACAACGCCATAGCTATTGATGTAAAAACTTAAGTGATTCAGGTTATAATCAAGAAAACCATTTAAAATGGTAAGATATCAGCTCTTAAATAAAACTCTTATGAACAATCTTTGTGGTTATCGTTATGTTTGTCCAAACAAATTTATTTTTAGTTGTACCAGGCATTAAAATGAACAAGAAACTGAAGAAAACAAGGGTGGTCTAATAATTTTTTCCATGACTGTATACTATTATTTTGAACTGGGCAGCATCCATGTGATATTACACAGCACTGCGATAGAAGAATATTAAGTTGTGTAAGCATTCACCATTTAGATTCATTCCAAACTGCGGCCTAAAACCTCAATTACAGTTTTTGTGAGTGTGTCCTTCTCTTAAAACTCCTTTACACTGCACAATTTATGCAGTTGCATCAGATCATAACATCTCACACTGAATGATTTGCATTTGCTCAATCATGGGTACGATGTTCAGAATAATATGCTCAGACTATTTGTTGATGAGCCCCCTTAAATCGTAGGCAACTACTGATGCAGAAATGTGGGTGGATGTAGAATGCTACTTTCAGATTACTGGCTATATTGTCCAGTTCCTACACAATTCTGATTTGGTAAAGATTTAAAGTCTTGCAGGCCTCAGAAACAGTGTGCAAATGCACCTGTCAGCATGCCCAATTATCTGTGTACATTGCTACAACGTGCTGATCAAAGCTAAAATAACAAGTCTCTGAAACATAAAAGTGCCGCCGTGCCGTCTTCTTCCGCTTATCCGAGGTCGGGTCGCGGGGGCATCAGCCGGAGTAAAGAGGCCCAGACCCCCCTCTCCCCGGCCACTTCCTCCAGCTCCTCTGGGGGGATCCCAAGGCGTTCCCAGGCCAGCCGAGAGACATAGTCCCTCCAGCGTGTCCTGGGTCTTCCCCGGGGTCTCCTCCCAGTGGGCCGTGCCCGGAACACCTCACCAGGGAGGCGTCCAGGAGGCATCCTAACCAGATGCCCGAGCCACCTCATCTGGCTCCTCTCGATGCGGAGGAGCAGCGGTTCTACTCTGAGCCCCTCCCGGATGACCGAGCTTCTCACCCTATCTCTAAGGGAGAGCCCGGCCACCCTGCGAAGGAAGCTCATTTCAGCCGCTTGTATCCGCGATCTTGTTCTTTCGGTCACTACCCAAAGCTCATGACCATAGGTGAGGGTAGGAACGTAGATCGACCAGTAAATCGAGAGCTTCGCCTTCCGACTCAGCTCCTTCTTCACCACAACAGACCGGCGCAGCACCCGCATCACTGCAGATGCCGCACCGATCCGTCTGTCGATCTCCCGCTCCATCCTTCCCTCACTCGTGAACAAGATCCCGAGATACTTAAACTCCTCCACTTGGGGAAGGACCTCATCCCCAACCCGGAGAGGGCACTCCACCCTTTTCCGGCTGAGGACCATGGTCTCGGATTTGGAGGTGCTGATTCTCACATAAAAGTATTTTTTTTAATGTCTGAAATGTTCTGCCAAAAAACCAAACATTCATCAAAAGCTTAGACCTTTGTTTTTATTAACAGTTCTAAATTTGAATCATTTATAGACCTAAGATTCTTTATCATCTTAACTAAGGCGAGGAAAGTAAATTGTTAAACTGTAGCTTTAAAGAAGAATGGCCTCTAGCTTTTTTGTACTTGTGCACTTCTCCAGAACAGGGGATGCATTTCTTGCTAGACAAGCAGATCTGTGCACAGCACCTGTTGGGTCGCAGCAAAACTCAGTGCACACACATGGATAAAGAACTTCATGAACTCTAATACGTCCATTCTCACTCATGTTGCATGTCTACGTATTGGATATACATCAGATCCAGGATCAAATACTGAAGTGACACAAATCCAGTCTGAAAGTCAGAATCGCCATTTGGATTATTGCATCCACACAGCCCTGAAAAAATATTAGGCACTTCAGCCAGGAAGAGTGAACATAGGCTAAGTTGAGGATGAACCCCACAGCACAAAAAAAAAGAAAAAAAAAACACACATAGATGAACACATTTGTGAAATTGTCCGAGTTGACTACAGGTTTCGTACATACTGGCTGAGACCACTGAACATGGCCCACAGAGTTTTGTTTGGAACAAGGAGTGCTTCTGAGTGAACTTCTGATCTCAAATGAATAATCATTTATTTATGGCTGCTGATATTCAAATTCCAACTTCCTAGGATTAGGCAATTCACTGTCAGTGGATTAGTCATTTCTTGAAAGAGAGGTTTTACATCCATTTTCTATACCCGTTTCATCCTTAAAGGGTCACGGGGATCCGCTGGAGCCTATCCCAGCTGTCTACGGGCGAAAGGCAGGGGGTACACCCTGGACAGGTCGCCAGTCCATCGCAGGGCCACATATACAGACAAACAACCATTCACACCCTATGGGCAATTTGGAATTATCAATTAACCTGACATGCATGTCTTTAGACTGTGGGTGGAAGCCGGAGTACCCGGAGAGAACCCACGCAAGCACGGGGAGAACATGCAAACTCCACAAAGAAAGGCCCTGAGGTTCAATCCAGGACCCCCCCCCCCTGCCGAGGTTCGAACCAGGAACCTTCTAGCTGTGAGGCAACAGTGCTAACCACTAAGCCACCGTGCTGCCCCAATACAATTAATCGTATTTTAGTGAAATGATGATATTTCTATCATTCCTAATGGTGCAGAGGTTTTATTTCTATATAATAGTAAATGATTTTAAACTTCTGAGGGACCGTGATGTATTTTAAAGCTCGACTTAACTGTGCGTGTAAATGTATTGAACGACTCCCCTTGAATCTCAGACCATCCTGTTCAAGTGCTGTTCCTAAATTAACAAATTAACAGCCTTCCAGATTATGTAACACTGGGTTTTCTTTAAAAGGACAGTCATGCTACTGGGGCAGTATTTGATTTGAGGTTTGGCTTTTTCAAAATCACATACTATCTCCTTCTCAGGTTTAATCTCAGGAGGAGATAGTCACAGTGGACAGGCAGCTTCTTGCTCACTGGAAAAACCTCAGACTTTCTTAGATTTACATCATGGGGGGTGTCACAGGACAGCCATTGAGCGGCTGGATGAAAGCAAGGATGACGCAGGCAGGAGTACAGTCTGAAAAAATCTTCCGTTTATTTTAACAAAAAACATAAAAATAAGGCACACACCCATGAGAACAAACGGCCGTACCTCAGCCCTCAAGCAGCCCCCACTAAATGCCCACAGCCAGCCTTTTATCCCTGCTGCTGGGCGTTACTGGGCCTAAACCATTTATTACAATGAAGAATTTTCCTTTTTGGCAACACCTTTAAAAACAATACCATACTTCTTCCATCATATTTAACATTTACACATATCAAAACAAATTCCAAAAATGATATGTACCAGATTGATTAAAACACAACCCTGTTACAAAAGACCTCCAACCACACCCAGTTCCCCCCATTCTTCTCATCCCTCGGTCTCTCCTGGAACCTTTAAGATGCTGCTCAGGCCCCCAGGGAAACCTTTGCCTGACCACCCTGGAGAAACCACAGAAGGACAGGTTAGTAAATCACAGACATACATGTAATCAAATAAAAGTGCAGAGTGATTAAGGTGCAGAAAGTGATTTAAGTGCCTCACCTTTACAAACATTTCCAACCTTAGTAACAAAGATCTCCTTTGTTACGGGGTGGAGAACCCTTTATAATGGTTTCTTTATAATACATTGATCAGCAAAATTTTAATCTTTTAGACCTTCCTCCATAAAGACTTGTCCAGATGTGATCAGACTGGATCCATCATTCGAAAGTAGTGCCAAACGATGTGGCAAATAATTTCAAGATCATTTGCTGTGAGAGCACTTACACTGATTAGTCCCTGATCAAAACAAGCGGCTGAATTCCACCGTCCACTTGTCACTGTGATAATTAGACCTGACAACAAGCATGTCATGGAAACATTTCTGACTCTGATAATCAGTTTAGGTTTGCAAGGTAGAGGCACTTTAATATCTGTGGAAATGATATAGAAGGAAAAAGACTATTTGTGATTCAGGTCGTGGTCTTTTTTTTTTTTTTTTAGAGAGCAGCTTCTTAACAGTCAGAGCACCAAAGCATCTTTTCATTCATCTTCTTTGGCTTTGTTTACATTCCCAGTCCCAGTGAAATTTCTGTCATTTTGGAGATGTCTTCTGATATTTTTTCAGTTTTTTCAGTTTTGTCTAGTAAGTGTAGTGACTGTATGTGTCCTGTATCTGTATTTGTCTGACTACATCTGTTTATAGAGTCATCTCTGTATTTCATGTACTAACAATGAACCAGTCAGAATATATGTGCTGGAATTCTTAGTGCTAAAGCTGATGGATAATAACTTTTTGTACATTTTGTCTAGCGTAGTGTTGCAGTGTTGTCATGTTGGCGATCCGTTGTGCTTTACAGCAAATAAAGTCCATACGTTTGATTTGAAGTGGGGCGGTGGAGGAAAGAGTTAAGGCTCTGTGAAATTACGCAGCTCGCTGCAGTCCGCCATTTTGTTGCGTGAATTTGCCCATTCGGGTTACTATGGTGACACATGTGCTTCTATTTCCGGAAGTGTAGATGACAAAAGAGACTGGCGGAGCCCAGCGAGCGGAGTATTTCCACGGAGCCACCCAAACTCTTTATCCCACCATTGAATAAATAAAAATTATTCTTGTACGAGAATTGATTTTTAAAAACCCCCAGAAAAAAATTGCAATTAATATAAAAATCGATTTTTTTGGCCCAGGCTTAGATATTTGCTCGGGGGTCGTGCTCTGGGTCTCTGTAAAGCACCTAGCGACAATTGGCATTGTAACAGACGCTATGCAAATAAAATTGAACTGAACTGAAGTGACTCTGAACACTGGTTCGGAAGGCCCCAATTTAGCACGAGGGTAAGGACAAAATAGGGAAGAATATTGACAGGCTGAACCTCACATGAAATTACAGATTCTGCAAGGAGCAGCTCAACACCGACTGTGAGATGAGTGGTGATCCTGCCTACTTCTACTGGAATAACTGGAGGAAGTCATCGCGGAAAGGTGCACGTGTCTGCATGTGGCATGTGACTTCTGCCCCCCTTACACGTCATATTCACCGTATACAAAAAAATACAGCAACTAATACCTCAGTTCAATTCAGTTTATTCATTTCACACCAATTCACAACAAATGTTTTTTCAGTTCTTTTTTTGGAGAAGATAAGCAAGTTCGATATAAGTTCAATTAACTGCTATATCCTTTCTAAAAACAAAGTACAGATATGAGTTGAACACTGAACATGAGTTGACCTGACGTGAACGAGCCTAAAAACATATACAATGCATTCATATGCAACTTGGGACTTTTCCAGCCTAAATTCCTTTGGTACTTTGATCCAACATCATGGAAACCTCAACTGCAAATATTACAAAGGGACCTGACCTCTCTTTTTTTTCTCATGAGAATGCTTTTTTGCTTTGGGCATGCTTTGGGCAAAGTAAAACATAACATTTAAGGGGGAAAATAAATCCAAGCCAAACAACTCACATCTCCTTATCAAACAAAGTTCTGACTTAAGCAAGGCTGCAGGAAAAGTTTGCAAACCAGTGATCAAATGCAACTTCTTAAAAACATCCTGTTTTTTGCTCTATTTTATTTCCAGTGCATGGATGGGGTGGTAGGAGGAATTCACTTTTAACACGAGAACAGGACTCAACAGAGTTAATTAACTCAAAAACTCTAGCTATCGACAGCACTAATGACAGAGAGTCCAGCAGTGTCTGCCGATGACATAATGGCATAGACTTGCACCACAAGAAGATTACGAGAACAGCAAAGAAGGAGCCCAAGCAGTCTAGACCGACAGTAGCACAACTAAAGCCCTAACTATAAGCTTTATCTAAAAGGAAAGTTTAAAGCTAATCTTAAAGGTAAAGAAGGGGTCTGCATCACAAACCCAGACTGGAATCTGACTTCACCAGAGAGGAGCCTGATGTTTGAATTCTCTGCCTCCAGATCTAGTTCAGGAAGCACTGGGGACTACCAGTTAGCCTGCAGTCTGAGAGCAAACTGCTATGTCGTAATAATATGGAACTACGAAGTCTTCTGGATTCAATTCAATAATACTTTATCAATGCTGAAGGGAATTAATAAAATATGTTGCAGTAGCTGTCATTATATAAAGTTTCCTCAAAGAGTTGTTGTTGATGGTTATAGCTGTCACGGCCTGTGTTGCAGCAGATCTGACCTCTGACTGAATTATTGTGGAGGAAAGGCAGTGAACCTTTAAGGGCTTTATTTGTGAGAGAAAGGATTTGAAGTTCTTTTCTGGATTCACCAGGAAATAAAGGAAAGCTAGAATGGATTGAGTTGAAGGACAAATCCTGGTCAGAAATACAGTAACTAGCAGTTTTGTATGCTAAGCTACTTAATATTACCTGATCAGTCCAAGTGCAGAAGCTTGTGGCACATAAACAACTCCATAAACATAAACAAAGAAAGCTGTTTGTTCACATACAGAGAAGAAACGATATTCACTGGAAGTCTGACTTCAGTTTTATTTCTAAATACTTCTCCAGTCTCTCCTGCCTCCACATCTGTCTTTGAATTGTGTGTTGTCTGATATGTCAGACATCCTTCCGGCATCTTAATGTTTCAGCGGAAAAATATTTTTCATTATGTGTCCCAGTAGTCAGTATTTTCAGTCTGCTTTCTTAATATGTAACCTTTGTGTTAATCGCACCCAGAGTGAGTAAAAGCAGTGGGCTGTTTCAAGGTTCCGTGGAGTTGCTCATCCCCCGTTGCTGCTTAAACTCTGATTGAAAATCACTTACGATTGTTGCTTTTTTATCTGAGGAGAACAAGGTTTCAGCATCTTTAGTATGTGGATCTATGGAGTCCAACGTTAAAGATCAAAATGCCAACTTGAACTGTTTCGAGCATGATGTTTGAAGATATACTCTATCTGTAAATGGATCTCACAATGGATCGTTCGCTCTGCAGTTATGGAGGATGATCATAACAAACAATCTCTCACCGTGCCCTTGCAAAACAAAACACACTTATAATTTAAATTCCTATCTGGTTGACATCTATTGTCCAGTAGCCTCTTCCACACTGATAAAATGTACAGCTACTGTATGTTGTGCCATCAGATGGAAGCCCCATAGTATCGTGGTTCTGCAGATCTCGAGGTCACTAAAAATTAAACAGGTTTCCAAGGAATCCGTCTGCTTTAACAGATTTCACTGTTAAAGTTGATACATTGACATACTAGAAAGAAATTAAAGATGAGATTAGCTTTTTGTTATTTACCACAGTTGCAATGTTTGTGTTTTATTCCTAGATACATAGCAGCTGAATCCAACGTTTCTATGAGTGATTTAAAAGCCCACCATAGGTCACACAATATTTGGATGTCTTTTGTTTTGTTTTTTTAAAAAAAAAAAGAATAGATATAAGAATCTGTTGGATCTTTAAATTAGTTTGAAAATCTATTTTCAAAGAGAGAAGCAACAATTTACAAAATAATTTAGGAAGGCTTTTTTTCTTCAGTTATAAAGGTCATTCCTCTTTGCATTTCCTTTTGGTTTCTTTTTTTTAGTGGTCATGACTGTGGATCATTGTGTTCCTCATATTGAGTTGATATAGGTTTTTACATCAGATGCCCTTCCTGACACAACTTCCCACGTTTATCCAGAACCGGCACAAATGCCTGGGGGAGTGGGGGCAATGCAGGGCTTCTTGTGAAGTGATGGAGCTGTGAATGAGCAGCTTACTGTTTTTTGTGTTCATTTATTTATTTTTCTGTTTTATTTGTGCTTGAAAAAAGATTCAGGTTAGAAAAGCTTGTGTTGGTATCTGTTTAAATACTCAAATCTCTCCTCCTCCGACCTCCTTATGCGGCCCGTGTGTTCTGTTCTCAAGCCAGCGCTATCCAGCAGAACGACATATTTCTGCTGCTGTTCACTGTTGGTGCAGCTGGTGATGGACTTCCCTCAGCAGAAGGATAACTGGCAGTATGCAGCTGTAGTGTTGTTGAGCTCTGTTGGAAACAGATGTGAAAGGCTTTTGACAGTGTCAATATATGATTAGTTGTGAACGAGAATTTGAAAGGTGCATTTATTCAATTTCAGCTTAGTTGGAGAATCTTTACAGCTTTTTTTCACCACCCCTTTTTTCTCTTTATTGTATTTCACTCATACACTGAATGTTTCTACTTAAAAATTGTGTTTGCATAGATGAACTTCATCCACCGTGTGTATTTTTCCTGTAACAACTAAAATAACGGCTTTGGTGGTCCTTGTTGCATCTTCTTTCATTCTGTTGAGCAGAAATAACTGAAAGAAGGATTAGTTACCAAAGCTGATGACAACTTGTCACATCAAAGCAAAAACCCCCGAGTACCCAGAGTAACCTGAAAGTTTGGGGCAGTGAGGAAGATCAATCCTGCCACTCGGTGTAGTGCTGCGACCTGTACACTAATCTGCATTCTGACTTCCTGTCCTAAGGCGCTGGCAGAAGGTCGTTACACGTGGAGGCATGACAAGGTGCTTTCAGAAATTGCCAATTGGGTGGAGCAGCAGCATCTAAAAGCTAACAACAACCAGGCCCAACCTGTCAAAAGATCCAGAAGGTTGTCACGAAGGCCAAAACCCTGCCTGTTTCCATTAAGGTGTATGTTCCAAGTGGGAACATCTCGGAAAGCCTTTCTGCATCACCAGAGTCAGTGTGTTTTAGTGGTTATAGCTCATGCCAAAGCATCTAGGATGTTTACTTAACCCCTCAATTATCACCCTCTTCAAAACAGAGATGAAAAGACTCTTATAATAATATCCTTCATGATCAAAACCCTCACTTCAGCTCCATTTAAGTGTCCTGTATAATTAAAACATGCCATGTCATTTGTAACATCATCTTCAGTGTAATTTTTGCCTGAATGGAAAAGTCACTTCAGGCACAAGTACTTATTTGCTGTAGACTCATGTTAAGCCTCTCAGATGTTAGATTAGCAGACTGAAGACTGTAAGGCTGATATTCTGCTTTATCACATCAAAAAACTCATTCCTTTTGAATTCCTCTCTGCTGATGTGACTGACTGGGGAAGATTTTTTAGTTCAAAGTTATACATCAAAGTCCCTCCCCTTCTTTCCTCCCCAAGATCTCAAGATGCCATTGTTGTTTTTCTGCAACATTTAATATTATGGTTATTTTTCTTATTTCATTATCACTGTCCTGTCATACAGCATGAGCTAACTGTGTTTCATATTCATTCACTGATTTATTGATAAATTTAAAAAAGCAAGGACAGACATTTTTAGAGTATAATGTTTCTCTCTCAGCCATCAGTCGGTCACTTGCTGACTCATGTGTCAGTGTTCACTGGCAGCTTGCACATCAGTTACTTCGTACTTTCAAACTCTGCCTGCCTCAGGTCATTGTCAGGAAACCCCGTCAAAGTAATACAGTCCAAATCAGAGCTCTGATGGAGAGCGACACACTTTATAACTTTTGACTATTACTTCTGTCGGTTGTGAATCCAGTCTTAAAAATGACTTCACCAAAACTTATGAACACTTTTTAAATCCCCTACGACTTACTGCTTCCGTGCTCTGCTTGTTGACATTTTTTCTTTTTTTTTTTAACTCCTGTCCAATAACACTTTTAGTCCCATGAGCAATTTTGTTCAAGGAACTTGTAACTGTCATTCGTATTCAATCATCTGTTAATAAAAGATGACGCTTTGGTCACACTTTGCTTGCCATTTTATGCAGTTTAAGATTTTTCCATTACCTGGGTTTGGCTTGGGGTGCAGCAGCAAGCAGAGGGGCCCAGAACTGCTCATCCCCAGACACCTCCTCAACCTCCTGCAGAGGGTTACCAAGGCATTCTCCAGCATGCCCTGGGTTCACCTTGGGGCGTACTCCAAATTGGACATACCTCCCCAGGGAGATGTCCAGGAGGGATCCTAAACAGACGCCCAAACCACCTTAATTGCCTCCTTTCGATTTGGGGAGCAGTGACTCGACTCTGAGTCCCTCCAGAGAACAATGGCCTCAGAGCTCCAGTGAAAGCTCAAGATCCTCGCTCAGCGCGCAGATGAAACCAGACACCACTGAACCACAGTTTGAGGTGGTTAAAGTCTCATCATATTTGCAACATGGTCTGGCATGTTTTATTTCATGAGACCAGGTGCCTTTTGTGTATGTGAAAATGTTTTTCAGTTTTTTAAAAGATCTCATTAGAAGAACCAAAAACATTCATAGTAAACTATATCAGCTTTGTCATTTGTCCTTTTTTAATGTTGCATAGATTTTTTTTTTATTGTCAAACATATTAGGCTGTGATGTAGAAGAAAGAACACTGGCAAGTGGTGCTTACATGATCAGTTACTACTTATGTCCATATTTTCCACCTAACTTTATTTATTTATTTATTTTTTTGCCAACTACCAATACTGATACCAATATAACGCACTCTACACAGAATATGAAGTTCCACCTGCAGCTGAACATACTATGAGTATCTGTATAAACTCCATTACATTTGAAATATACACATTAATTGGAGAATTCTGTCTTTTTAAAGTTCCATGTGAAACATTCCTTGTCTTCCATTCAGTCTTTTGAGAAAAAAAAAAAAAACTGCAAACGTTATGCTTGGGTAATGCTCTGCCTGAGGCCTATCTGACACAGCCTAGTCTCCAGAGAATTATATAACCAATTTAGGTTCCTGGAAAATACAATTGTGTGTCATCCTGTGTGTGTGTGTGTTCCTCAGCCGAAGGAACCAAGGTCTGTTTCACTGTGACACAAGTTTGGGATGAACATGTAGGCAATTAAAGCGTTGTACCTAACACGAGAATACGTGTTTTTACCTTTCCAAAAAAACTTAATTGGTGTTGCATTTCTTAACCTTAACTTGGCAAAACATACCTCATATCTTGCTGCTTCTTATTCCATTACTTGTAGATGTATTTTTAATCTGACAACTGCAAGGCCCTTATGCTCACCTAAACGAACCTTTGCCCGAGGAAACCATCACTGTCATGGCTTTTGTTTAATTTTAATTTCACTAAAAGTTCACTGAAAGTTCACAACAAAAATTCTACTTGCTGAATGAAAACAGAATTTGCAAAGGAGTTTCTCTACATATTGAACACAACTCACTTTCATTTATCATTCAATTTTAATATTTCCTCAGGCGCAAATCAGCTTCAATTTGTATGCAGCTTTTTTTTCTTCTGCACTAATGGATTTATCATTTCCCCTGCCTGTCCAGTCTACTATGGACTCACAATAAATCTCCTCGCTTTTCATAGTAAAACTACTTCTCCACTGCACTCTTATTCCCAAATAATTTAGTAGAATAAAAAATAAAACACCCACTGTCAGCCACAGTTCTAATATATACTGTAAATTATTGAGGTAAATTATTTGATGATGTTAAAATATAAGTTTCAGTTTCTGTCAAGGTTTGAGTTGTATGGAGGACCCAAATGCAGGAGATTCCAGAAAGCTGATTTATTTACAAAAACACAAACCAAAAAAATCCAACCTTGACTTGAAATCCAACAAAAAAAAAAAAAGAAAAACACACAACGGTGACTTGTGCCTGCCATGGCCGACCCAGAGCATGACAAGTTTAATTTGAAATTATATGTGACTACCTACGTTTCTCTTGCAGTCTTCCATTTCTACTATTGCAATGAAATAAAATGTAAAAAAAAATAACTGGTTTTCCCAGTTGTTTCTTACAACAACTGTCATGGCAGAGATATGAGTAACCCCGTGGTCCCACGAGGAGCAGAAACGCCACTGTCTGGCAGCGCCATGGTTTTGCTCCGTCCTCAGCGTGACCTTCGCTCCCACTGGGAGCATTTCAGAGGTGGAGAGCTTCCAACTGATGTCTGATCAGCTGGATTCATCAGATTACAAGTTTACCCACAGATTTCTAGATCACCTGATAAACATGCACTAATCTGCTCATTTCAAGACAGGTTTTGCACCATGTCTTCCCCTTTCTGCTATTATAAAAAGCATAAATGGTGTTAAATAAAAATATGCTTTTAGAGTTCTAAAATGAACCTCTCCTCATCTGGTAAAGATCTCCTAAAAAGCCCTCTAAATTGCACACCCACAGCCTCTAAGTCTTACGCTCATCCACTTGTAGCATTTTATTTCGAAAATTGAACAGATTCATGAAATTGGCAAGATTCGCAATGCTATTTTTGTCTTACTTCCTCCCAGCTTCATCTGTGTAAATTGATTGTGTAATTGACTTTAGTGCCAAAGTAGACTTCAATCATTAGCGGGGCCAGCGGGGCCGGTCAGTTCTGAGATGCTTCTAAACGGTGCCACGGTGCTTCTGGAGGGAACAAGAATGGCAGCGGATCACAGCAGCTGGATCAGCACAGCCACACTGCACCTCTGCAACCAGTAGGTCCCAGGAGTTGGAGACCCAAGAAAGTAACAAGAGAAGATAAAATGAGAGTAACGGAGCTAAACACCAGTGTTATAAAAAATAAAGACTTAACCTCCACACCTATAGGGGAACCGTCTGAGCTACACTCTGCACAGAATCTTTTGTTCTGCTTTAAGACAAGAAAACTTTTGAATACACAACAATGAAAACACACAAAGTACTCATATTTACAACTTCACATCTAAAAACATCAGTAAATAGTGTTCTGACAAGGTAGGAAGACAAACAGCATTGTCTCTTCTCTGGCTGAGAAAGATTATTTTTCTCCACATTTCTGTACTGAGGTAGTTGGACCTATAGGTTGTCTCTGCCTCTCTGAACATTATAATGCACAAAGTAGCCTCTCCTGTGAGTCTAAAATACTAATGAGATGTTTGAGACAGGAAGGGAATATAAATTAATGAAGAGTCTGCCTGGATCAAAGAGTCTAATGTGCTGAATACCCACAGAGGGAAAAGAAGTGGCCATAAACAGAGTGTTATGGAACTTGAGCTGTCATATATTTAATCAAAAACTTTGACAAAGTGTAAACCCTGATTTCCTACAGGTAAACAGTCATCTGCTTCTGCTTCTTTGCATACGCAGCTTCACAGTTAATGAGGTTCGGTTTAGCCTGGTAGCTTTACTTTAGTAGAATGAATTCAGAGCTGATCAGTGGTATTAAAACTAACTGATGCGTGACATCTGTGCTAACAAGATCAGAAATATTCATACTTCTTTAGATGAGCAACTTTTCCAAAGGAAAAAGCAGAGGGTATGCAAACAGTGTCTTGTTTTTATCACATACAAGAAAAAGAAAAAAAAGAAAAAAGTAGCACCCTGCTGAGACCATGGCAGTTTTATTGACTTCATTTCATGACCTGATAAACATACAGAACGTCAAAACCTACACGTCTCATCAAAAAAGATGGTGTGGTTGGTATGGCTGCTTCTCTTCTGGAACAGGGTAAATCTGGACATTAGACTCACAATAATGTTTTTGCTCCTCAGACCAATGTTTATGGAAACTGATTCCTTTTCTTTTTTAGTCTCTTAAGAATGTGAATGTCCAGATAGTCCTAGTTTATTATTAACCATTGCTGTGAGTTCTACTGTTGATTACTGGACCTGCTCTTAAAGGCAATGGCTGCCGACGCACTGATTGGTTTATCAAGTGAAACGCCCTAACCACTCCTGCGCATAATGTTGCGGGTAGCGCAGGTGGGAAAGAGGATATAGCAAGGATGGAAGATCATGTTTTTTTGAGGGGGAAAAGCCTCTCCAACCCCACATTATCCCTAGCGGCTATAGCAGATCTGGCCCTAGAGGTTTTCTATTGTCATTACACATCTCCGCCGCTAGATGGAGCTGCACCGTAGTAACCAGTAAGTGAGTCGAGCATCGCGGTAAATTGCTGTGAGCAGAATCTGATGTAAAATGGAGGATCATGGGACTGACTCGAGCAAAGGGATCAGAAAGTTTTGTTGCAGACTTTTGTTTTTTACAGACTGAATTGTTAACATTATTCTTGAAATTGAATATAGCTTGACTTTGATGGTTATGCAGTTATTGCCATCATGAATGCAGCTATTGAACTACATGGTTGTTGCTTATTCACTGCGTCATAATCTTAGATTTTGAGAGAATACAGTTTATTAAATAGTACTCACCTTGATCTTAAATAACATGGAAACCTTACACGTACCTTACCTTAAGTGTAGTACCATACTTCCTAAAAAAGATGAAATCACTAAAATGTTTAATAATAGAGTAGAATGTTCTCTAAGAGTTAGTTGGCTGGCTGGGTTCAAATCATCGTGACGCAAAGTTACGAACTAGGGTTGAACTGGAGCGACAGACATGTGAGTAAAATTGTGCCACCTTACCCTGGTAAACAAGGTCCTCATAAGATGTTGTGGATAAGTCATTGCTGGCGGCATGTATGAACTGGAGCAGAGAAGAAGGGGACTGTTCCAGTGGTAACATTGGATATGATACCAAACAATGATGCAGTACTTTTGCACAGCTAACCGCATATTCCCTAGTCATCAAGATAACATGGATGCCCTTTTCTAAATGCCTCTTCCACTTAATTAGGACAAATTAAGCTTAGTACTGTTAATGAATGAGATGTCTGCTTCTTGAGTTTAAGATGAGAGAGATGGAGAGGGAGAAAGGATGGGGACTGTTGTCAGTGTTTATGTTTGAGCCTTTATCTTGTGACATCTCATTTAATGAAGAACACAGCCCCAAACCACTAATAAGATGTTTTTTTCTGCTCTGCTCGACAGAAACAGGCCCATTGGTGCTTTATGTGGTTGAGCTAATGGCGTGCCCCTGAGAAAATAATGCGTCTGTCTGTCTATAATTACAGCCAGACTAATCCAATAAGTAGATATTTTTCTTGCGTCTGTAAGCATACAGAGTGAAACAAAGACTCGTGTGACTGTGGGATGTTTGATTTCAAATGTAGTGAGAAATTTCTTGTTTAGACGAAACAGCTCTTTCAGGATGTCAACCACAAAGACCCTCATCAAATACAGTTTCTAAACATTCTCATTTAAGAGGCCTAGTCTGATGTGAGTTAAGCAGCTACCCTTAGTGTGTAAAAGGATTTTTTTTTTTTTGTTTTTTTGATTATGCAGAATATTTTTGAGAGGTAACAGTACTGATTTATGAAAACTTTATCGAACGAGTCATCAGTCAGCTAGAGATGTGATTCACTAATTATTCTTGGTTAAAATCATTTAAAATTGAGAAAAGCTGCATGTTGAGAACTCCTAGACACGTTCATGCATTTCAGTCACAATTGCCGTCTTGTCGTCAGACCCAATGAGACATCGAAGCATGTGCAACCCAGAGTGGTTGAAAAAGCAACTCCCCACGGGTCTGCAATGAACAAATGGAATGAAACTGACACATCAGCGTGAACTAACCTCAGGTTGTCAGGATCATTTTGTTCACTGACACATTATCAGTGCTGAGATAACTGCTACATTTGGTAAATTGCAAGCACAGTGGGTGACTGTGGCATGGCACATGTGAATTTTATGTTTTTTTTTTTACATTTTTTTTGGAAGGGTTCAATTTTTGTGAGGAGACACACTGACATAATGCCTTCCTTACCTCAACTTTAGCAAATTCCATCCAATACCTTAACTTAAACTTCATTTTCATTCTGTTTTGAAAAAAAAAACAAAAGCTGCAAACGGCAAGAAAGATATTTAAACAAAAAGATGCATACGTGCACTCACTCATTTGTTAATCATGAAACTGGGAAACTGTCACTAATAAGTTGATAATCAGTCCAGCAAGCTTTAAAGGCTGGAAACTAATTTCATGCTGCATTTATTATCTCAGATTGACTTATGGTGTGTGTAGTAAATAATAAATGGAAAACAAACTGAGTAATGGGAGGAGTCAAGCTGAGACACAGGACGTTTTTTTTTTTTAAACACCACTAATAAACCTCACTAATCGTGAAGGTGGGGTGCTGTTGACCTCGGCTGGAGATGCCAAAGGATGTGGAAGGGATACTTCGAGGATCTTCTCAATCCCACGAACACGTCTTCAACAGAGGAAGCTGAGTCTGGGGACTCTGAGGTGGACTCGCCCATTATTGCTATTAAGGTCGCCGAGGTGGTTATGAAGCTGCACGGTGGCAGGGCTCTGGGGGTGGATGACACCTGCCCTGAGTTCTTTAAGGCTCTGGATGTTGTAGGACTGTCTTGGTTGACACGTCTCTGTGAGAGTGAAGTGGCAGGGATGGGAATCAGCAGCTTCAAATCTCAGACCATGGTTCTCAGTTGGAAAAGGGTAGAATGACCTCTTAGGGTTAAGGAGGTTGGGAGTGAGGTTCTATCTTAAGTAGAGGAGTTTATGTAGCTCAGGGTTTTTTTCATGAGTGAGGGGAGAAAGGAGCAGGAGATCGACAGGTAAATTGGTGCAGCATCTGCAGTGGTGCGAAATCTATAATGGTCTGTTGTGTTGAAGAGAGTTGAGTGAAAAGGCAAGTCTCTCTGTTTACCGGTTGATCTTTGTTCCTTCCCTCATTGGTGGTCATGAACTGTGGGTAGTGACTGAAAGAATGAGAACGCAGGGACAAGCGGCTGAAATTGGTTTCCTCCACAGGGTGGCTGGACTCTCCCTTAGAGATAGTGTGAGAAGTTCAGTTATGGTGGGGGGTGGGGTGGCTATCCCTGCCTTCTCTGAGAGGTGGGATTCAACCTGGTCACGTCACCAGTCCATCACAGGGGCACACAAAGACAAATACATCACAGGAAAGTCCTAAATTTTCAATCTTGTTTCTATTCTGTAGACTAGAACAAAAACACATGTCACAGCATTCAGTCCTTGTCAGTATTTCTCACCATCCAACAATTACCATTTAATTCTTCATGTGTTTTTTTTTTTTTTTGTTTGTTTTTTTGCGTTTGTTCCCAAAGGTCACTCTCTGCTGAATGTATCAAAGGAGCCATGACAAGTAAGACACAGGAGGTCAGAAGAGCTTGAGGAAGTCAACAGCTGGAACGTTTGTCGATTTTAACGTATTCGATTCTCTCTCTCATCTCAATCAATTGATTGGCCTTTCTGCTGATCTTGTTACAGAGAGGTCTACTTTATCCCTCATTGTTTCAAAATACAGTATTAAAACTCCTCTGAATATCAGATTACAGTTATGTGGCCAATTTGCAATTTCAAATAATATATTCTGACACTGCTGTTTTGGCTGTTAGACATTTTATTGCAACACTGTTTTTGTCTTAGGAAAAATGAATAATTCTCAAGGAGGATTCATGCTTCATAAATTCTTTAGAGCATGAGATATGCTTCGTTGATTCTGTTACTATGCCTGAGCTACACATAGAATGTAACAAAAGGAAGCTTAGCACTGTAAGCTACAGGGCTGCAGAAACAAACCTGCACTGCCACATGGTATATGGTGGTGTAATTTCAGTGCAACACAAATGCCCGTGGAAAAGCATAACCATCAACACAATACAGGATCTATACTTAGATATGTGAAAAGTTATGCAAAGGCACAAATCAGGGTTAACTAATAACCAACAGAATCCCAAACAAGCCTTCTGTGCTACTTTTATTGACTTTTGCATGAATTTTATTAAAACAGGCATGATGTGCTGCAAAATGCAGGGATGCACAGAGCAGCAGTTCACAAGGTAGTTTGGGCAATAAAGACAGCAGCAATCACATTCACAGGTTGGAAATATGACAATTACTTTGATTTTGTCAGGAATAAAAACAACAGAATCAATATCGTCAAATGTAAAAATTGTGTAGACTAGTGGTTCTTAACCATAGGGCCGCGACCCAAACTTGGGGCGCCAGCGCCTCCCAGAGGGCCACAAAAAACTTTTAGTTTTGCACCTGTGGGCCACAAGGGCCGCGAGAACTGCGTGCAGCTTTTGGCCACGTGGTGGCGGTAATGCGTCACTCAGTTGTTTAACAAGCGCCAATGCGCAGAGAAGAAATAGCAAAAATGGAAAAAAATCTCAAAAAGAAAAAATGAAGACGAACGTCCTGCCAAGCCCCCCCCCACCCAAAAGACAATTTTTTTACGGAAATACAATCTCGACTTCATTAAATACAGTTTTGTAAATGGAGGAACAGCGATAGTGCCAAAAGCCCAGTGTGAGCTAATGCTGTCCAACGAATCCCTCAAGCCCTCAAAACTACAGTGGCATCTAGAGACCAAGCACCTGACTCTTGTGGGAAAACCGGTGGAATATTTTAGGAGGAAGGAAATTGCTGCAGATGCAGAAAAGGTCTGTTGTGTCACTCAGCAACTCCAAATGTTTGCATTTAGATTCCAAATTTGCACTTTATTTAAATTGCATATGCAGTTTATTTATTTAATTTAAAAATAGATTTAATATTATTTTAATGCATTAATTTTATCACCCCCTTTTATTGATTGATTATATATATTATTTTTTATTAATTTAAAGTCAACTTGGTCTTTTTTTTATTATTAATAAAAAGTCTGACTTGATCCTTGAATTTTTTTCTTGTCACAGCTTGATTTGGTCCAGGAATTATCAGCCTGTTCGGTTGATATATTATGTGTGCAGGTTTACATGCACATGTTTAATAAAAGTATTTGTGATAATCCCATTTTATAATGTCATTTTATTTGATAAGGTTTTTGCTTGTTATAGAGTAAGTGGATTTGGTTTATTATTGAATACAAATAAAAACCGAGAGTGAGGTCAATTAAACCTATACAGTGTTAATATTTAATGGGCCCCGGGCCACTTTTTGCTAAAAAAATTGGGCCTCAAGGTCAAAAAGGTTAAGATTCCCCGGGACTAGTGGTCCCGACCTTTTTTGTGCCACGGACCGGTTTAATATCAGGCAATATTTTCACAGACCAGGTCAGTAAAATGTGCTGCAGATAAATCCAACAAGATAAAATGATACAACAGGCATAAAAACTGTAGTGTTTTCTATATATTGTAATAAACGTAAATCACATGCAACTTTATTGGAAGCGTCTTCATAACTTCGCACCAACAACAGAACATCGGTAACATTCTTCGAAAAGACACTTTCTGACATACATGTCAAGTATCCCGATTTGGCCAGGAAAGTCTCGTATTTTACTCTTCTGTCCTTACCGTCCCTCCCGTATTAGTATTTTTCTCGTATTTTAACCTGTGTTATTGAAAAATATAATACCGCATCAGGCGGAAAAAAAAAACCAAAACATTCCCAATCTGAGATCTGTCACTTGCCTCGCAATATCTGCCACAGCAGTAGCTACTACAGGTACTGTAGGTGGTAGATGTCACGAGGTTAGTGTGTGACATCCGATGAGTGACAGCGCACGAAGAAAAAAATGATTGTACAGAGAATAGGATGTTGTTAGGACAACAGAACTGTTTGCGCTCTTCTCTCATTTAAAATAAACTACTCTGCATACTTTCCTTCCAAAACAGTTATAAAGAATTCAAAGTCTGCAACAAATGAGTACAAGTCATTTAAAGACTAAAGAAAAGTCATAAAATGAGATGGAAAAACTGTAAAAGAAGAGCAATATGAAATCAAGACAATGTGTAGAATGAAAATCAAATGTAAATGTAAATACAAGCAATGTTGAATGAACAAAAAATATGCAAATCCCTTCAAATAAATACTCTTCATATATCAGAATCAGAATCAGAATGCCTTTATTTGTCACTGAGCCAGCGTCCCAACACAGTGAAATTACATTTCCAGTACATCGTCCAAGAAAAACATACAGAAACAAACAACAACATGTTAGACAGGAGTCGACGGTGTCTGGGGGGTCTGCAGCCACTTGTAGCAGCGCTCCCCTTATCAGAGGAAAAATACAATCACATGGGGAGAGGAGGGGGAGAGGGTAAAAAAAACGTGTCTCACACAACATGTCCTTGAGGGGCATGTTGTGAGATTCACAAAAAAAACCCTCAACAAATAGCAAAATTAAGCATGTACAGACTTAACACAGGACATTGATAGAAACATGATGGCGGATAACCCAGTTTTGACAGTCTGTGCGCACGCAGCCAGCCTTGGGCGCATCGCGCAGTCAGTCCATCGCCACACGGGGGAGAAGGGGAGGTGCGCAGGGCGGGAGGGGGGGCCAGCGAAGACGTTGAAGTGGGGGAGGGAGTGCGTGTTGATCAGTGTAGTGAGAGTGCAGTCATGTAGCCTGAAGATCCTGGTCTCCAGGTGCAGAGGGGGGAATGGGGGGGTAGAAGCGTCCAAGCCACACAGCATCCAGGAGAATAGATAAGGGAGCGGCCTTGAAGGCTGCGCTTCCAGGGAGCCAAAACAGAAAAGGATTGTTTGGGGCAGGCTGAGACACACTCTCCGTCTAGCCTTGAAGTTCTGCTGGATTTCTCTGGTGGGAATACTTCAATATTCCGAATTTATTGGCCATTCTCCCTGATCAACGCGTGAATCCTTCCAAGATTGTTATCCATTCGCCCAAAGAAGTCCAGAATCATCCCTTGGGTTTGATTCAAGTTCTGAATCGCTCCCAATTTCCGATCCATGTCTTCCAGTCTTTTAATCACGTTGTCAACTTTCTCACACACGTCCGGCGGGGTGGAAGTTTTCTTCGAATCCGAATTTGCAGCCTCCGTGCGTTTAATTTTCCGATACACCAAGAATCCACCCGCGCCGATCAGTAGAAATCCTGTGATCATAAATCCAAAAATGAATGCGTCTTCGACATCCTCCACGTGCAGTGGGCCGAGACAATGAAGTTTCCATTTGCCCCAGGAGTCCATCACGTACCCCGCTGCGTGCGTACCCCCCGGGCACGAAGGCTCTCCTTTGCCTTGTCTTGTTGTTGAAAAAATTTGATCAATTGCATTCAGAGACCAGCTTACTAAATCCATGGTTGATTCGGATACTCTGCAGAAAAGACGCTTCAGAAGCACAGACGAGACAGAAGTGCAGTTGCAGGAACAGATAGATAAGGGAGCTCAGAAGAAATGCGTCCGCCTTCGCCGAGAGCAGGAAGAAGGATATATATATATATAGCCCTCTTGTGTTTTCATTTAGGCTATAATGAATGTTCACATTATGTCAATGTGGCTTTATGCACAGCTGAACTACTTCCTGAACTTCAGCCAGCTGCTTTGTTTCCTGTGTGCCATTAATTGACAAACTGATTAATCCAGGTGTGTCCAATGTAGCTGTGCAGCTGTGATTTTAGCTTTTTTGTACCCCAAAAATGTAAAGGATACTGGAGCTTGGTTGGAACAGTGGGACTGCTCATGGTGGGTGCCAGAAATTTTCCATTATTTTCAAGTCCAAAACTTGACAGGTATGCTTTCTGAAGACGTTTGTTTTTTACTCATTTTGCCAGCTTGGGAGTTGAAAAGTATCACATGACCGAGACACGGGTCTGAAAGTCTTGTCATGTGTCAAGAGTAAGTCATAGACGGATGTAATGGAGAGCCTCAAGTCATTTTTCAAAATCTAACATCATTCAGATAGTAAATCAGATAGTAATGATGGAAGTTATTTATCTTTTCTCTGTGACCAGGTACCAAATGACCCACGGATCAGTCCTGGGCCAGGAACCAGGGGTTGGGGACCACTTGTGTGGACTATGTCTCTACAGCTGCTGATAGCTAAACTGCTAACTTAAATGTTTTCTCAGAATGACAGTCCATTTGATTAATGGATGGATTTTGAGTAGCAATAAAGTTGCTGTGGAGTGCAAACACATCAGAGAGAAATGCGCTTACAATGTTGTTGGTGCAGAGATCAAGAAGATCCATTAATGTTTGAAACCTTATACTAAAGTGATGGTGACTGATACTGATAATAGAACTAACTTTGTAAATGCATTTAAAATGTACCAATCTGCTGATTCTGACGATGAGGAAAAAGTCATTGCAATGGCTGAGGATGAGAATGGGAATGTCCTATTTACACTTTGCAGACATGATGATCGCCATTTTTCTTTTCTCCCACCCCACCAAAGATGTGATTATGGTACTTTTTACAGATTCAAGGCTACAGGAGTTTAAAAGAAATAAAGTATGCATAATTTCACATCTACAGCTCCAGGGCCTCATTTATAAATGCTGAATAGCAACTAAATAGGGCCTGAACGTTGCACACTTCACTTTCCACACAAAGATTTTGATCTATTAAAGAAAATAATCTTGACAGTAGAGTGTGTGCACCTGTACGTAAATTCTGATCCTTACACACAAACATTTTTTAAACGGGGGAAACTGGCAGCACAGATGGTGAGGTGGTGAAATGAAGCTGCGCTCATCTCATACATTTAATTTCATTTCATATCAGTCTTGTAGATGTGCATAATCATAAACGGCAAAGCCTTCAGTATCATAAGATGAGTTTCTGTTGTGAACCGTGACTATTCCATTAACACTCAGCACGGTATGATAACATAGAAATCAGTCTAAGTCCTGAGTAAACATGTAAATACTGCTGTGCCGTGATTTAGGATCCCTAGAGCAGTGCTCTTGGATTTATGTGCTGAACTGGGCCCAGTGTTAAACAGACCAACCTGCTGGAACTGCACCATCCCAGTGCATGTACAAGTGTTGACAGACTCTTTCCAGCAGGAATAAGCAGACAGGGATGTGTTTGATATGATTAACAATATTTGATGTTAAATTGTCTGCCCAAAGCCTCTTTTGGGTATGATATACAGTCAAGTTATGTCTGTCACAGCTGCTCTGAGCACTATAATCCCTGCTGTTTTTCATGGCATTATTAAAATGACTAGTCGACATAACAAGTTTTCTTACAGTGTGGGAGAACAGGCCAACATTTAACATCGCAGCCATGTCACGAGCAATGTTTGCAGCAATTTCCCAAATGTAATCAGCACAACTGACTGCACTCACATTGCTATAAGGGCTTTGAGTAAAAATTAATTTGTCTATGAGAACGTACAAATGTGCATACATTCAACTTATTTGTGACTCAAACACGGTTGTGACAAATTTAGTGGCATGGCGGCCTGACTCAACACGTGACTCATTCATCCTGATGCAGGGGATAAATGTAAGGAACAGGCAGGCTCTACGCGTGATGGCTGGAAGC
Organism: Hirundichthys speculiger; assembly: GCA_018398805.1. Lineage (NCBI taxonomy): Eukaryota > Metazoa > Chordata > Actinopteri > Beloniformes > Exocoetidae > Hirundichthys > Hirundichthys speculiger. Next base: position 757,475 of record JAGFBZ010002465.1, read on the forward strand.
AGTCTGATTTACATCCAAAAACATTCACAAGGTACTTTGCATTGAGCATTTATGGTGTGATTGTAGGTGTGCAGAGGTGAATCCACCTGTGCAAAGTTCCAGGTGGGCTGTGATTTATAAAGGGAAAATTGCTTGGAGGTGCTCGTACTGATCTTTGTCCTTCTTTTTATGCAGTAGCACACTGGATCCAAGAGGCTGCGAGGGACAGCTGATACTACATCAGACATACAGGAGAAAGTCCAGATAAAAAGCCTTAGATCACTGCGTGTTGTGACTGCTGCTTAGAGGTGCTACGGTTCTTATTAATGTGAAGATCTGTTCTCATAGTAAGGACCATTAAAGAATTCTTTAACATTAACTGCAATTGGCATTTTAATTGCTGGTAGTAAAAGAGATGCACGAACCATCTTTAAAACACCTTCTGAAACAAACAGTCAAAAGCCATTTTCACCTATACGCCAAAGTCTTTTTCATTTGTTGGGCATATAAAGTGTTCATTTAGTTATGAAGGCTGTTATTAATAACTGTCTTAAAAAAGTTATTAACACAAGAAATGTATTAACAAGTTGAAACGAGGCACTTCCTGATAATCAGAAAACAAAGACTTAGCGGTTCTATGTGTGCCAGCCTGTGACCAGATGAGAAGAGAAGAGAACAGAGAAGAAGTGAGCTCAAGCACAGACCTTTTCAAGCAGCAAATGTTACAAGTTTGTGTGAAATGACCTCAAACAACTTTTCATAGAATATATCAAAATTTATTAACACGAGCATTAAAGGTGAACACTTGGGTCAAGATTCTGAAATCTACTAAACTAAGAGACAACTAGACTAACGAAAGCAAATAAAACATGAAATGGAAAAAAGTGTCAATATATACATGTATGCTGGGGAAACCAGAGAGAGAGAGAGAGAGAGAGTAAGATGGCTGTATAACTCGTGGGAGGAGTCTCGAGGTGGCGGGTGCGGTCACATGGCAGCCTCGCTCCCTGACCAAGATGGCTGCCAACCCATGTGGTTGGGGCCTCAAGGTGACGGACGAAGTCACACGGTAGCCTGTCGGCCAAGATGGCTGAGGACAAAGCAGGAATTCTCTTCTCTTGATAATTGTAGTGTGGTGTGGTTGGTAGAAGAGAATAGAAAAGAAAGGACAGAGTAAAATCAACAGAGCTAGAATGTTTCCTAGCAACCAGCAACAGGTACTTTGTCATTTCCCCACAGATGCACCGATGTGAAGACAACTTGACAATGTTGCTCTGATCATTGAACTGGTGATTTGAATTGCTTTCCTCAATAATGAAATGAAATGAAATGAAATGAAATGAAATGAAAAATGAAATGAAATGAAAAATACTTTATTTATCCCATAAAGGGAAATTCAATGGAGTAAGGGCTCTCTCTCTTTTTTTTTTTTTTTTTTTTTTTTTAAATAAGAAAAAAAGAAAAACACATCAATGCAATTCAAGGTTACAGCGGGACCGATGGTCTGGTTCTAGACTTGCACGATTCACAAGAAAAAGGAATTTACAAACAACACTGACTAAGCTCTGCCCAGACACAAAAGCCTCTAACGTTGGACCGCTCCGGAAGCGATTGATGGCGTTGTGATAACTGTTGAAATCTGAGCTGATGATCCAGGCTCAGTTGAACAGGGCAGGGTTAAACATACGCTCTGCTACTAGCCAGGAGCAGCTTTCATCCTCTCGCTCTCTAGATCTCTTGGTCTCCGTGGGAAAGAAGGGTGTAGCCGGGTGGTCTCTTCGAATGTCTGGGCCCGTCGCATCGTCGGCACTGTACCCGCACTGTATCTGCGCGCCGATGCGTCTGCGGGTCTCTTGGCCAGACAAGAGGCGATGCCGAGTTCTCGGTAACCCGTGGCTCTGCAGGCGATGTCAGATGGTTTCCCTTCAGCTGTTGGCTGGTAGGCTGGAGTTGGTTCTTGCAGCTGGTAGGAATCAAAGCTGATGCAAGGTTGTTGTGAAAAAGGAACTGAATAGAAATGTTTCACCTTTGCTGGAGGAGGGCGGAAGAGAGCATGGAAAAGAGAGGCTGCTGGTTTTATATACGGCCAGAGGTGCTGCTTATCAGCGGGGAGCCCTGCTGTGTTTTTGGGGTTCAGATCCAATAAGAAGGAAGGCACTGACATCAGTTTTACACCTGGTTGTTAAACAATTAACCCTGCAAAGCCTGCTGGGAGTTTGAGTCATTCTGGTGGTTCCTTTGTCTTCAAACATGTGCTCAGGCTTGCAGTTAATGCAAGGTCTCTCTCTGTGTGTAATACATGGTCTGTGGCCAAACACACTTCATGATACACAATTAAAATAGGAGAAAAAGCTTCATGTGCACGATGTTGGTAGCGTCACAACATGTACGTGTGTGTATGTGCTGTATGTATGAGATCTTGTATGTCCAGGTTCTGTTGTGTTCATCTCAATAAAGCTCATATGATATATGATATCATATCAAATCATATATCATATCATGTGATATCATATCATATATTATTCAAGATGTACTTGAAGAAAATTGCTGATTGTGTTGAATAAAAAGATTAGTGATTTTTTTTTTTTTTTTTTTGTCCTAATACTCTGTCTCTGAGGACGGTCATTGGAGCAGTTCTTGATATTACTTATACTACAACTAGAAACAGCTTTCTTTGTCCTGGTGTGGGATTTAATCGATGGTTTTCTCAGCAAGAAGAAAAAGGGTTTTTGTGGATTCCAGTAGTGTGGAACAATCCTTTGACTGCAGAAAGACAGAATATGTTAAGGTTATTTGAAGGCTCTGTCACTGAAACCAAATGCTGCCTTTCTGCGTGAACAGGCAAATGTCTTCCACGGCCCCTGTACATGCTGTGACAGTCACTTTTTGATCTGAATCATTCAACCACAACCAGGGTGGATGGATAGCATCAGTTCACAGCCATTTTCAGGTCTTTACAGAAATGGTCTAATGGTCCAGACTGTCGCTGGTTCACTCAGGGACTTTCAAAGCTTTCCTGAAGTCACTCTTGCATTTACTGCTCGTGTGCTTCAGGTTGTTAAATCTTTGCATCAGCCTGAGAGCTGGCAAGTCTGGAAGACATTCTCATTTTTTTAACATTTAAATTTCCCTTTTTGCTTACCTTTTAAAACAACAAAATCACCCCTTCAATGTAATACCACTGCCTTTTTTTTTTTTTTTTGATACAGGCTGACTTATTTTTTCTGCATTATTTTTTTTGTCTGTCATTCTGTCTATATAATGTCTTGGTGTGGGTGTGTGTGTTTGTGTGAAGAATGTGAGCCCCACATTGCTAACTGTATATACATAGAATAGAAAATATTTGTACCCCTTGGAATTAGCTGGTTTTCTGCATTAGTTTGCCGTGGGATGTGATCTAATCTGATGTGATAACAAACACATATTTAGAATGTCTTGTGTCTTTATTAAACACACATGTGAAACATTCACAGTGCTGGAGTAAAAAGTAGGTTAAAACTTGGATTTAGTAACTCTCTTTTGACATCAGTAAGTTCAAGAAAACACTGTTAGTAGCCCTGGATCAGAGCTTTTAAGGGGGATTTTTTTTTTTTTTTTTACCATTCCTCTTTGTAGAAAATGCTTCAGCTCAGACACATTTGTAGGCTGTTGGATGTGAATGGCTCTTTTTAGGTCATTTAATAGCGTCTGGATGGTATTAAGGTCTGACTGAGGCACTCTAAAAGGAGGATTTTCTTTTTCGAAAGGCAATGTGTCCCAGTCTAGCCTGATGGCTACAGTCATTGCCCTGCTGCATCACCCAACTTCTACTACGCTTCAGATGGAAGACAGCCACCCTGATGTTATCATGTAGGATATTTTTCTAAATTCGTCTTTGTTCTGATGGATAGCTAGACATTTTGAAATTACTTTGTATGTCTTGTCAGCCTTATGCTTATCAACTGCTCTTGACTATATGTATTTATAGACTTCCTGTTTGTAGTACATGGTCCATATAAGCAGATACATATTATCTTATGATGGCTTTCATCAAACAAAGTAGCTCTAAACCACACCTCCAAACCCAATTCTTAAATGGATTCCACTCATGTGAACTACTGACTCCAATTACCTTTCATTGAAGAAATGAGTCTATTGCTTCACTGACTTTTAACACCTGGACCAATAATGGTTGTCCCCAATAAAGAGACTAGAAATTTCATAAAGCACATTGTGTTTGTCTATTGTAAATCAGATGACGGTCAGATCATATTTTATGGCAAATTTATAAGACCAGTTAATTACAAGGGGTTCACATGCTTTTTCTTGGAAGTTCACTGAGGTTTATTTCATTTTGTTTTGGCTCTTTTCCCTATTTTCAGGGGATTCTGTCACCCAATTATTTTTCAAAGCGTCTCACAGTCGTCTCACATTGCCTGCTAATTAGCTCAGTGTCCACTGTCTTTTTGACAGCACCGGCAGGTAATAGAATGGAATATCTTCCCTTTCATTGCAATTGTTTTCACCTCATTGATAGGGTGAAACGCTCCCTTTCTGTTCTCATCTCTCCCCAGAACTGTCCTGCCAGCCAGAGGTGTGATCGGTCTTGTCCCAAACAGGCAATGCTGACAGCTGGTTTTGTGTAGCCCCCAATGTGGCGAAGGCCTCCATAGAACATTCTGATGTCTGTGTTTATCAGTTTAGATAGCAAGTAAATGTACATGGATGGAAACATCTCCAGACTAGTGCAATCGGTCAGTTTCATTGTCTCGTTTTCTCATGAGTTCGGTGCATGCTTGGATGTCTCTCTAATTGAAAAAATGCCACAGACTCTGATGTGTTGAGCCAAAAACCCTGCCACATTCATGCCCAAGCCCTGAAGTTAAAAAAGCAAACAAACAAACAAAAAAAAATTTCCTTTTTTCCTTTACTTTTTGATAACACAGTGATGATCTGCTACAGAGAAAGCTTTGAACCTCTCTTCGTACCAGCTGGATCCCGGCCAATATTTAAATGTAACACCTGTATGAGAGATAAATGACCTGAAAAAAGGGGCCCCGTGAGATTTTCCATGGGCTCCAAGTTGGCCCCATATAAATTGTTTGCAGTATTCATGCTCAAGAATATAGTTGATGAGTTGGCAAGAGGCCAAAATGGCTGTTTTATCTGGGTCCTGCTTGGGCCAATTACATAAATGAATCTAAGAGGGCAATTCACATGGGGCCAGTATGAAACCAGCAGACAATCCCATATAGGGCCCATTTTCCAGCCCATCTATTTCTCATATGGACCAGGCATGCAAACATATGCTGGTTTGTACAGGGTTCAGTGAATAACTCTACTCTCCTCCCTTTTCTGTGTGGTGTGCTCCTTTTGAGACTGGTGTACAGCTTTGCACTTTCATGAAAATGTACATTTTAGGATGTAAATTACACTGAAAAAAAGCACATGGAACACGGTACAGTACAGCATCAAAACAGAAACTAACATACCAGCCTCACTGAAAAACTTCTGACTGGCAGTTTTATTCCACAATACCTTTATTTCCCTTATGTGCAGTTCTGTGCTGAAATTGAAAATTTACACAGGTACATTGCTTCACCTACTCTGTCACCATTTAGCAAGTCCTGCTGAGAGGCTTTCTGAGCAAAATCACCTGTTTGGAGAGAATTTAGAACAACTGTGTTTTTGTTCCACAATGGTCCAGATGTTGTTCTCAGCTGTACTGTAGAATTTATTGTGCTTTAATATAATTTTTAACTTCCAGGTTTCATTTTTCACTTGCTCACTTTGTTATCCAGCCCGACAGGAGTCTGCCCTTTTACCCAATCAGATTCAAACCTCTGACCCTGTTGTGTTTGTTGCATACCAGGCCAGACTCCGGCTGATGGGAGGTCAGCACATGCAGCACAACCCTGGAAGGAAGTGTGATACATATATACCAGGGATTATTAAGCATTCCCACAGCAGAGGTGAGGAGCAAAGGGGTATTTAGCCATATGTTTTAGTTTGTACATCCCAGGAGGACAGAGGTGTCCTTGTCATATTTTTTCCTAGCTGCAGGTTTAAACAAGAGTAGTGATGTTTGGGATTTGCTTGACTGAGTCTGATATCCTCTGGCTGTGCGCCTTACTTGTAAAGGTGAAGGAAAGACATATAGAGCAGCTCAGCCATCCATTCCAACTGGGAATTGACAGGCTACAGTCTTTGTTAGGAAGCAGAAAGCAACAATGTTCTTCCCCTGGTGACACTCTGAGACTGTTGTGAATAGAGCTCTGTCAAACAGCTCTGCCAGTAATTCATTTGCTTTTATCCATTTTCAGCTTTTTTGGTTTTTATATTAAAATGAGAATGCTGTTAGAATAAAATCAGACAGAAAAGGATCCTGTTTTTATTCAGTATTGACAAACATGAGGATTAAGTGGGGAAGAACCATCTTTTGTGTTTTTGAAGTTGTCATTGTCAGTGACTTGAAAGTTCTCTAATATCAAAATAAAGAGGGAGGTAAACATGGGTGCACATGACTTATGGGCTCAGACCTGTGATTCTTCTATTTTTGTCTTTATGGAGACGTTCGTCAACATATTTTATTCAGTAATGTGTTTTGTCATGGTGTCTTGCAAAATATTTGACTCTGAATTATCCTAATCCTTTATTCCAAAATGTTATGGATTATTGAAAATAAGGAACTAGCCTTTTAAAATATAAACATATCCCCACAAGTGGACTGTTGCAGAGAGAGGATGTTCCAGTAGCATCAGTGACACACAAACCAATGCACAATTAACCCTCAGTGGCTTGGAGCAAGAGCACTTTTGAGTCACTGATATTTTTTTTTCCTAGTTGAATACATTCCCATCTGTTTATTGTCTTTTTTAAAAGAGTTGGCAATCACACATGATTACTGCATTACTTCAGAATGTGACTTTGATATCTGTAAACTTTAAAATTTAAGCTGAAACACAGTCTTGGCCTGTTTTTAACATGTTACATCCCTAAAAAATAAATCTTTCTACAAAGACTTGTTAGAAGAACAACTCCTGTGCTTCATATCCTTCACTGTTAGACTCAGATCACAGTAAGTAAGAAGAGTATTTACACTCTGTCTCTCCTGAGGATACCAGAGACTGAACCACCAACCTTGTGATTAAGGGAGCAACACTAGCAGGGATTTAAAACTTTGGTTACGTTACAGTCTTTTTGCAGGTGTGAAAGTGTGTGACGTACAAGTAGGTGACTTGTAGGCTCAAGGAAGAACAACCTGGACTGAACTTTTATCCTAATCCTGACCATTTTTGCATATTAATTAAACACCAACAAATGGTTGAAAGCTAAAAATGCATAATGACAGACTAAATGAGCCTGAATTTCCCACCAGTCAGTTAAGGAGTTCATTCACATTAAAGGCCTGTCAGTGCAGAAACACAGTTTTAAGGTTGTTACGGCTGGGGTCTTCCGGCCGGGGACTTCCGTGTACCGTCCTCTTATTTTATATCCAATCCCCTGGGTGCTGATCAACCCTGTGCCAGCCCCAGAGTGGTGGGACAAGATACTTCCTCCGCCCATGCCAGCAAAGATGTTCTGGTGACGGTTGGCTCCAGCGACCAGACGTACCACCTCCCGCTGTCGTGGAGTGGATGGGGCTCCGCCCATTATCATTGGTGATTCCTGACACCTGGAGCTGATGGTTAAAAATGGACAGACTCCAGCATTTGGAGGGGGAGCAGAGTGACTGGACAGCTCCACCCCTATTGTTGTATATTGTGATCCAGCTGTCTTGCATGAGGACTTGTTGATTTAGTGTTTTCAGTTGTGTATCTCTGGTTGGGAATACTTTAAATTAAAGCTCCCTAACTCTACTTACCATCTCGGCCTCTTTTATGTTACCTCTCTCTTTCACTAGCCTAGCCAGAGTCGTAACAAGGTGCAGGAAAGTATATTTGCAAGCAAGCACAACCAGTCTGAGAGTGAGGGGAGAGATTCTGTATCTGAGCGTGAAAATGAGGGAGGTTGTTCTCAGTTTGAAATAATACACTTTATTATAGATAATAACATACTTCTAATTTAACTAAAGAGCATGTATTTAGTGGTGGTGTGCTGTGAGGATTTTTTTTTCCACATCCGTTGGTGCTTGGGTATATTTGAGTGACGGAGTCAATAACAGAGAAATATTGAAGGGTGAACTATTAATCACACAGTAATTTCAGTGAGAATGCTGCATTTTCCAAGTTAAACCCAACCTACCTGAAACCGACTCAAACCCCTCCCTCCTGGAGGTTGGCCTGTGCATTTTTAAAACCTCTATTCAGCAAGTCAGGTCAGGTTCAGTCTTTGTAAAATAATGAAACAGTGTAATGTGTCAGGTCTTATTGCTCATCTGAGGTTGTATCAATCTACTGTTTAAAACCAACAAGGGCCTGATTTTTTTTTTCCATTAAAATTATATAATTTGCTCATTCAAAGACCTTTTTCTCATCGTCTCTTGTTCTGCTGTCCTAAGAAAAAAGGATGTGTGGTGTCAAAATATGCTTAGGCACTTCTAATATGAACCTCCCCTCATATGTGGCTTCAAATCTCCTCTGAGACCCTCTGAATTTACCCGCAGCCTCTGCAGGTTAACATAACGATGATGTCCAAGTCAGCCTGCTTGTGGTGGTCTTCTAGTGATTTTCTGCCAGCTCCATCACCCGTGTGTATATTAGATGGGTTCAGTATGAGTTGAGCACCAAAATAGAGATGGAGTGCATCTTTAGCAGAGCAGAGAGCTGCTTCTTGGACCTGTCTGAAATGCTTGTGCGCTTCTGGTTGGGACCCACTCTTATTGACCAGGGAGGCTGCGATTCATGGTGGCTGACACCGCACAGCCAGATCACCTGATGAGACCAAGGTGTTAAAACTGAAAGAGGGTGTAATTTCTTTTCCTAGTGACTGAATTTACCAAAATTCCACCCGATTACACTTCTTCCCAGGACGAGAGTATGACGTCCAAGTTCAAAGTAGGATGGTGCTAATGAATGAAGTGACAAAATAGATCAATAGAGGATACCCAAATACTGCAAAATGGGGCTATTTTTATCCGCTCGGTGGCAGTAAAGCTTGTGTTTGGGGTTTTTTGCAGACACAACCGCAACCAGAAAAGAAAGCAACAAGCCAAAACAAGCAATGCAGATTATTGATTTTATGTCATTTCCTAACTTGAAACAACCCTGGTGCACTACCTCAGTGCTGCGGAGTGTGCATCACGTAGCTTCAAAGCAAAAATGTCATTTCAACAAGGAACAGATCAGCACTGACGGCTACATGAGTGCTGATCCTGTCTTTGCTCGGAATAACCAGTGGAAGCCACTTGTGCTGCAAAGACCAGAAAGGTACAGGTCTGCAAAGTCCTGGATGAGTGTGAGTGCTGCCCCCTTACACCTCATAATCCATGGCACTCAGGTAGCCTCCATTAATCTGATTATCTGATACAACAGTTGCAATATAATTAAAACAAAACTGTGTTTTTATAATATTCCCAATGTTGTATCACCATTCACAAGACAAATTCTGCTATTTATCATTTAAAAAAAGTGCCCGCTGAAAAAAATAAGTTACATACACTAGTAATAGGTGTGATTTCATGTACGTGCACTGAAAGATATGGTGATAAACCGAGAACCGATTGATAAAAGTGACTAACATCATCCACAGTACCCAAATGTCATTTATCAGTTACACCCTGCAGTTCCTTCTCCACTGAAAACAGGAGTGACAGGGCTTTTTGAACAAGAGTTAATGATGCAAAACAACAAAAAGTTTTTTTTTTTCTTAGATATGTAGGCATTTCTAAATCTGTAAAGGTCACACGCTTCACCTGAACTGCTGTTCAGAAATTCAGTTTGAGAGCACTCATAACAAACAGAATGATGCAGGATTAACAGAAGCATTGTTAAAATATTAGCAAGATTCACTGCTGACACACCTCACAACAACTTGTCACTTATCACATGTCACTAGTATTTCTGTAGATGGCAGGACTCTAAATTGTTCTGGAAGTCTGAGGTGTGCAGAGGAAAGAGTTCAGACGCAGCCAGTTAAAATGAACCTGCTGCTTCATTCATGGGCCATTCACCTCCCATCTGATTCTCTTCAAGGTCTGTGGCTGTACCATCATACCCCCCCCCGACATGGCAGGCTCCCAGTAGTTGTAGAGTGCCTGGAAATTTGATGGCCTTGAGCTACATCTTTCCAGTTCCCTGCAGTGCTTTTGTCCTCAGACACAGGACTCTTCACTCCCACAAATGGTGGCGTGTCCTTCCTGTCAACAATCCAGGCAGCTGCAGAGAAATATACGCTTACATGCTCCAGAGCTCGTCACGCAGCAGTGCAGGCTGAATTGTTTTACACGCTCTGGAGAAATCACAGACGATGATCCCAGCGGAGCTGCTTGCTTTTAAGCAGGTGGACAGCATCTTCACCTTCGACCCCCGCGCCTGAATGCTGTTTTAAAGAAATACAGCACTGATTTAAACAAAACAAAACAGGAAGTGATCCAAAAATACCATCTTCTTTTTCAACGTCAACAAAACAATTCCAGCATCTTTGAAAACAGAGGATAAATAGATCTGAGAGGAAATAGAGAAAACATAGAAGAAGAGATGAGAAGCCTTAAATCCCAAACTATGTAAATGAGCAGAAACCAATTCAAACACAAAGCAGCTTGACATGCTTATTGTATGCCAGGGGTTGTTGGGATTTGAAATTACCAGTTCATATCTGAATCTCATGAATAACATGAGCAACCTCATCAGCTAATCTGTCTCATCCAGTCAGCGTCTGTGCGACAGGCTCCGTAGTTGGTGTCTTTGCTACAGGGTGAACACTGTTCAGCAGCGCTCACCTGAAGTCTAGATATATGGACCTGGCACGAACACAGACAGGAAAAAAGAAGTCCTTGGTTCTGCTGTGTTGTTACTGAGCGTGGAGGACACAGATGCAAGGACACAAAATGCAAAAGATAATGGGAGGACAGTAGAGATGGGCCACTTTCCATCATTTTTCTTTCTTTTATTTCTATTTATTAGTTCGGTAAAGGGGATTTTTTTCCTTTTTTAAAACAGATATTTGAGGAAAATATCTCCCTGCTAAGAAGATGCCTCTCAACCCAGAGGTTTTCATTCTGCATCTGGACAAGGTTAACATGAGGTTTCTTTTTTGCACAGTAAAGTTTTAAGTGGCATTTGTGACAGTAATCCCTCCCCATGTGGTTATACTAGCTATTAATGAGGGACAGAGAAATCTGAGGAACTGCACATCAATTATGGCCCGTGGAAGAAGAAATATGCAAAAGCACCTCCGGTGTTTCTGCAAGGAACACTGTTTTGTTGACATAATGGAGAATTAGGGAAAAAATAAAAGAAATTTCTCATTTTTTTTGGTTTGGAGTTGTACATGTAGAGCTGCATCTTCTCTCTTAAAAGATCGGCCCCGGATGAGAGTAAATTTTGATTTTTTTTTTTTTTTTTTTTTAACAACCATCTGCATATATATTGATGATTAATGTTCGAATCTGGCAAAACTGGATATATACACATTTAATCTTGTAGCAGGTGTCAGTTTTCTTGTGTGTGAGTGTGAGTGATAGTGAGTGTGTCCTTCACCAGTTTTCTGTCAGAGGACTTAAATCTCTGACAGTGGGGTACAAAAAGACAGATAAGGAGAGATAAAGACACTAGACATAAGACAGACAGTGGTGGTGTGGTGTGTGTAGTATGTGTGAGTTTTGTGGTGCATATAGATGAATGTGTGGTGGTTTGAGATATTATAGTGTTTGTCTCCAGTATCCTCCCCAGAGTTAAAGCAGTCCAGCAGCCAGACACAGAGCAGTGAGCAGTGACGTTGGCCTCCCTGACCCAAACCCTAGTGTGTGTGAGGTGACGTTTAAGATGTTTTCTAATTTCCTGATTAGAAACGTTGACATAGTGGAGAATTTGGACAAAAAAAAAAAAAAAAAAAGGATATTTCTCATTTTTCTCATTTGGAGTTGTACATGAAGAACTGCATATTCTCTCTTAAAAGATCGGCCCCGGATGAGAGTAAAATTAAGAGCAGTTCCATCCAGTTCAGCTGTGTAGCATTTATTGTGCAATTTATTATTTATTTATTTATTTTTAAAGTTTTCAACTGTGGTGAATTGCAGTTTCTGGCAGGGCTTTTTCTAAACAAATATCGTATGTGGAAATGTGGCAGTATGAAGAGATGAAATAAGAGAACTGTCAAACTAAAAACCAGCACTTCATCTGACTGAAGCAACAGGAGGAATGTAAGTGTGGAAGAATCTCAAGGGTTTGGAAATCTTTCACGACAGAATCTGACATATCTGATATCAACAATAAACCATGAGCTTTGTGTTTTTTCTTTTTTTCTTTTTAAAGGAACCATTTCCTAGAAAGTTCCTCCTCTACTCTGTTCATGTTTAGTTTTGTTGAAAATATCCCACGCTGCTGCGTTCCTCCACCTCTGACTGTGTGGTATCTTTTTTTATTTTTGGCCTTCTTCAGTTGCTTGCTTGTTCTTCCCACCAGGTGTCATCAGTCATCCTTTCTGTACTCCAGACTGCCATTTAACAGCTTTTCTCTGTTTCCACGAATCTCATCTGCATCCAGTTGTCTTGCCATGCTCATCATCTGTAGATCTTTGTCAGGAGTGATTTATGTCGTCTAGTATGACCAGGTTAGTTAGTAACAACAAGACGGTGCTGCTGCACATGTATCCTGACTATCAAATGTTTGATATCCTGTCAAAACCGATATCAATATTTGAAATCAATGCATAAAGGAAGAAAAAAGACAGTCCACACAATGGGTTAGCTGTAAATAAATGGTAAAAGCAACTGTAACAAGAAAATAATCTGCCGTGGCTCAGCACTGTAATTATTATCTTTTCACATTCTGTTCATATTTCTTTGTCCCTTTGTAATCTTACCAGGTCTTAAAGGTAAATACAAATATACAGAAGAAGGTAGGGCTTACTCGCAGTGTGCTGCATACTAAGCACTATCACAGAACATATCCTGAATTATAATCAACCACCGGCTGTCTGGTTATGAAGTTAAATTTATTGAGAATAAAAGAAAATGAAAAAAAAGGATTAAACAAGTGAACTTAACAAACATCACAGCGGCAGCATTTGGAAAAACACTCCAACTCATGCTGATCAGTAGCTCCCCGGGTCCAGGTGGCGCCCCCCCCCGCTGAGTTCCATCAACATTTTTAGAGCACTTTAACGTTTGTCTTACCGTCTCTTATCTCTCTGAATTAAAACACAGATCTTAACGCCGTACAGACACGAATGCTACTGCGGTCCGCCTGATATTAAACTTTGGCCAAAATCCCACGTCTCTGACAAGTTACTGTAGTCTAAGGGCCCGATCTTGCACCTCCCATTACCCAATACCCAAAACCCATTACCTGCAAATCACAGATTTAGGAGCCGAAATGCAATCTTCCACCTCCCAATACCCAAAACCCATTTTGCCGTCTCCCTTAAGCACATTGTGGGCGCGGCAATGGGCGTGTCACTAGCGCTTTCCACGAATTCGGTATCTTGCGGTACCTGTACTTCGCAGATTTTGGGTATTGGGTAATGGGTGGTGTGACCACCCATTACCCAATACCCAAAATCTGCGAGACACCAGTACCGCAAGATACCGAGTTTGTGGAAAGCGCAACTGGCATGTCGGCGCGTAAAAGAGCGCGCGTCCAAATCCCGTCATTGCGCGTCCACCCAGTCACATGTGGACTGCACAACCGGCTCTACCTCTCGATTATGCATCACTGTATTACTTTCATACATTATTCTCTTAAGGGCAGATGATGTCTGTACAGCTGTGACATGATCTCATTCAGATGTTTGCTGTGGAAGAAACGAGGAGATCACAGAACTCTGTTGTGAAAAAAGCACCGCTCCCAGCAACTATGCGTCTTGGCGCAGCTGTGCGTCTTTGCGCAGGGGATATGTTCAAGATAACTCAAAAAGTTATGGATGGATTTTGATGACATTTTCAGGAGTTGTCAGAAATGTGAAAAGGAAGAACTGATTTTATTTTGGGTGTGATCCGGAAGAAATCCTGGATTCTGGATCACTTTCAAATTTTCGATAACATTGCGCTGTTTAGTTGTTTCTTGACCCCTAAAGCAACCACAACTGCTGTGCTTGGCGGAGGTCTGCGCTCTCCGATTGCTTTTCTAGTTAATAAATGCTTTCCTGGAAGCTCACCGGCTCTATTTTCTGAGCAGTTTGTTGGAACTTCTTGGAGTACAAAAGAAATGATTAAATCATTTGCTCCACATTAGTTAAAGCTAGTTATGTATATATCAGTGCAGAGGAGGAGGAGGAAAAAAGAGGAGGAAGCTCTACAGCACAGTCCCAGACCAGCTGTCCATGAGAGCTGCTCTGATCTGGGTGAAAAGACGTTCCATGGCAGTTTGCAGGTACTGCAACCTGCTCTTAAAGGCAATGGCTACTGACGCACTGATTGGTTAAACAGGTGGAACGCCCTAACCACTCCCATGCATAATGTGTGCATGACATCGTGGATTTCGCAGGTGAGATCGTGGGTTTTGGGAGGTGGAAGATTGCGTTCTTCGTGGGGGAACGCCCCTCCCAATACCTTTTATCCCTTAATAGCAGGTTTTGGAGGTTTGGCGCAAGATCGGGCCCTAAGTCTCATCAGCACAGGCAGAAAAATCATCAGTGAGGTGCTGGCATCACTGCTCAAGAAAATGATTCAATTCATCATCTGTTCAGAGCAAACACTGATCAAAGAAAGGCAGTATGTAACAACCTACGCGTCCAACATCCGTAGTTTCACTTGATGCAGAAGCGGTAAAGTAAGTAAAGTCTACTTCACACACTTCACATGTAAAGAAAAATAAAGGAGAAAAAAAAGAGGTGAACCATGGTTTACTTTACAAAGGTTTACAAGGCAAGGATGCCCACTCTCCCCATCCTTCCTGGCTGTTTTTATTGAACCACTTGGACCAAACTATATTTTATGAAAAATTCACGATTCCTATACTTGACAGTATTTATTTGGGTCTTTGAAATGTTTTCAAACTGAAAAACTCAGGACATCCTCATGTTTTTGTTAAGGATGGCCTCGGTCTTAAAATCTCTCTTTCAGTGAGCAGAAAGCCTCAACTAAGCTTGATAAAAACATTATTTTTATTAATATGGAGTTATTCTGACAATATACTTATGCACCACATGTTTTAAACATAATAATGCATTTGAAAAGAAACACATTTATCTTAATCCCTCTGATTGTTAAAGAGCACAGCAGTGTTTCCTGAGCTGTGGTGCTGTGAGCTGTACTAGGTTTCGTCTGTGTTCAAGAGAATTTAAAAAGTTATGGATGGATTTAGATCAAATTTTCAGGAGTTGTCAGAAATGTGAAAAGGAAGAACTGATTTTATTTTGGGTGTGATCCAGAAAAAATCCTGGATTCTGGATCACTTTCAAATTTTCGATAACATTGCCAAAAATGTTGTTTCTCAATATCTCCATTAATTATTGCCCAAAACTCATGGAATTTGACTCAGGGATTGACGATGGAAACCTCTATCAAATTTCAAAGGCTGGTCCAGATCTGATCCAGAAGGCGGATTTTATTGCAATCTCTAAATCGCTATATGGCGGAATTGTTGCTCTTGGCGGAGGTCTGCGCTCTCCGAGTGCTTTTCTAGTTGAAATTGTTTGTTTGTTTGTTTGTTTGTTTGTTTGTTAACAAAATAACTGATCAGCCAATCACATGGCAGCATCTCAGTGGATGTGAATGTGGTCAAGAGGGCTTGCTGAAGTCCAGACCTGGTATAAGTGATGGTGAGGGTGATATTTTCTCGTCACACTTCGGGCCCCTTATGCTGATGAAGCAATTAAATGCCACAGCCGACCTGAGTGGTTACTGAACATGTTCATTATGATGGTGTACCCATCTTCTGATGTATACATTCAGGAATATGATGCATCATGACACAAAGCTCAAATATCTCAAACTGCTTCATGAACAAGACAATGAGTTTACTGTACAGTGATCCCTTGCCAATTCGCGCTTTAAGTTCTGCGGTTTTCGTTATTCGCAGATTTTTCAGAAATATATAATATAATAAAAAAATCACAGAAACATCACAGGATGTTGTGCACGTTCTCTCACAGTGAAAAAATTATTGTGAGCCAGCCTGGCCCCTTTAAGAAGGTAGCCTTATGGGTAATGGTGTGTGTGTGTGTGTGTCGTGGGACGGCAGAAAGAAAAACGGGGTTAGATGAAAAGTGTAGTGAGCATCAACAGCAGCCCAGCGTGTATAGATTTACATTCTCTGTTAACCGACAGGAGCCCAACAATACAACCTGTGTGATGTTACAAGTTCCTGCAGTGCCAGAATAAAGTGCCCGTTCCATGCAGAGAAAACTGGACTTTTTCTTTTGTTGTTGTTAGCGTGTTAGCCGCTAATTATGAGCCAAAAATAGCACAATACCAGCGGTTTCTTTACTACGGTTCGGAGACCAGAGGCTGTGAAGGTAACAGAAAGACCACAGTTGAGCCTTTGTCTTGTTTCGCTGCAGTGCCTTGCTACATTTTTTGCAGTTTTTAAACATGTTTTAAACACATTATTTATGCTCAGGGGGCTCCAGCTCCTGTTTGCAGATTTTGATTTTCGTGGGGGGCACTGGTCCCTGTTAACCGTGAAAAATAAGGGATCACTGTACTTCAGTGGCCCTCCACTGTCACCAGATCTCAATCCAGTAGAGCAGTGGTTCTTAAACTTTTAATACTGCGTACCGCCTGAGAAACTGTGGAAAAAAAAATTAAGGGCGTCCAACCTGGTACAAGCAAGTCATACCTAATAAAGTGGCTTGTGAGTGTAAGTATAGCAATGGGGAGGATTACAGTCTCCCTTGGTACATTTCCCCGTATCTCCTCCCATGTCACCTGGTTATCTTTATTTCTAGAACTCTTTGTTGCTACAGAAAGTTTAATGCATCTACTTTGAATTTCATCTGAGATGGACACCTGTCCACAATATTGAATCATTGCATTAGCAAGCCCTCTTGACCACATTTACGTCCACTGAGATGCTGCCATGTGATTGGCTGATCATTGCATTAGTCTGGGGGCAGCACGGTGGCTTGGTGGTCAGCACTGTTACCTCACAGCAATAAGGTTCCTGGTTTGAACCTCAGCAGGGGTCTTTCTGTGTGAAGTTTGCATGTTCTCCCCGTGTTTATTTGGGTTTCCTCCAGGTACTCCAGCTTCCTCTCACAGTCCAAAGACATGCATGTCAGGTTAATAGGTGATTCTAAAATTGCCCATAGGCATGTGATGGACAGGTGACCTGTCCAAGATGTACCTCTGTCTTCACCTGAAGAGAGCTGGGATAGGCTCCAGCAGATTACTGTGACCCTGCATAGGATTAAGCAGGCATAGATAATGGATGGATGAAATCAGGCTTTAGCAGAGAAATTAATTTCCTTTTTATATTTAATTGGAACTTTAAAAAGCCAACCACTGAATCTGCTCACAAATAGATAGAGATCAATATCAAGATTGGACCTTCACTCAAGTCCGCTTTAACCCGTTCAGATATATGATCTCACGTGTCCTGGAAATTAAGTTTCTCTGCATTCATGTTGTATCTGGTCTGATTAAAAACACAAGTAAAAGCTAAGCATCCTTTTCCTAATTCCTGATTAGAAAATGTTACAGGGCTGCTCTGTAATAAATGCTTGCTTTAAACACAAATTATTTACATTTAAACAGGTACTCAGTTCTGTTAAGATAAATTGTCTTTGTTTTGGGGTGGCATGTTATTGCAGGCCTGTCATCATGGCATATGTTTAAAATAAGTTGTTAATGTAACAACAACTACTACTAAAAGGAAGTATGCAAATTGATTTATGAATTCATGAAAATAAACACATCCAGGCAGTAAGAAGCTGCTATTTATCTTCATCTGCTCATACTTTATCAGTCTTTATCAGGTTTAAACTTTGCTCCATTTGCCATTGTTTTCTTAAACTTCATAGTATTTACAAAGCTTGCAGATTCAAAAGTTTGTCAGTGTAAATGCTGGTGGAGTTTTCTGGTTACAGATGGATGGAAATCCCATCCCCCAAGCAAATGTTTGGGATTTACTTTTGCAAAGTATTATTTACATATGATGATTATGCTAATCCACTTTGTTTACAGACATGTAAAAACTTGTATAACTAAATATGAGGATATCGTGGATTCATTTAGCTTTTCATTGACAGCTGTGGAGGTACAAAGTACTCAAAACAAACAGGAAATAAATCTGCATAACAGATGTCAAGATACATCACGTGGACCTGAATTAATCAGAAGTATTTTTCACACACAAGTTTACAGTTGGATATTGTGTAACTAGATGTGACTATGATATATTTCCTCTCAAATTAGCATGGATTCCTGTCAAGGACGAGGGAATCAGCTTTTTTTTTTTTGCATTTCAGGTTTAACTAAATCAAATGCAGAGAAATAAATACTGTTTTAAAAAAGAAAAAAAAATGTCTCCAACTGAAAAACTAGGTTCTTCCCAGCTCCTTTGGTATTTCCCTTTCTTACTCAATATCATTCCACTACATTTTTCAGTAATTATTTTAACATCATAACTTGACTATGTGTGCATGGAATTTCACATTTATGAAGGAAAATGTGTTTTGAAAGGCTGAATATTTTTCCATGTAAAAGCACATGCATGGAAACTGAATTTGTAAGCCAGAGAAAAATATTAAATATGCAAAGCTCTGGCATGAAAATGTGCATAGCTACGTGTAATGCATGTATTATGTGCATATGTAAAGGGGGGTAATGTGTTAAACCAAATGCCACGATCTCTGATAATTGGGAAAATATCTCTTTTTCCCACTCGATCTTCATTTTTGGATGCTTCAAAGTTCCCTTGTAAGACAACATGTCTCTAATAAGAATGCTGACACACTAACAGAGATACATCAGTGACTGTTGCTGAGATTTAGATAGCCATAGGTGAACCCTGGTGCCCATTGTTCACACCAAGGGGCTTCAGAGACAGTAAGCCTCTTCTCAGGTATAATACTCTACTCATTTTTGTTTAGTTTTGAAAAATTCCTGTATGCCTACAGATTCATACAGGAAGCATGTTGTTTAATACCACACACGCACTCACCAAATAAGATAACTGCATATTGCAGCTTGACATCCTGACTAATGACATAAAAGCACTGCACAAGAACTATGACACGCTGTAGTTCAGAAAACATATTTTATAGGGTGTTTTTGTTTTTTTTAAGCACCTTCAATGTCAGAGCTTTCCTTGCATGAGAGGAACAAGCTGTGAAACAAATGACTAGTCAGCTTGGCCAGCTTAGTGCTCCCTGTTGACATAAGGATCATGTGTGTGTGTGAAGGCATTGAGGCTTAGAGCTGGAGTGGAGAGCAAGAACCACCTCGAAGTGGGACTTTTGTATCAACTCCCGAACACCAGGTTGCACAGTGTTGCTCTGTGGATTTGTCTGGTCGTGACTTTTGCATTCATGGAAGGGTTGCATGTGTGTGATGTCATTAATGGGGCAAAGGTGGGGTGAGAAACAAAGTTCTGATTTAGTTGGAACTCTAACAACATGTGGGAATATGCTATAGTTATGGGAGTGGGTCCTAATCCACCAGAAGAGCAAATGAGCTTTCCAACAAGGAAGGATCAAAACGATATAACTGAGCTCTGAGTTTTGACATAAGGATCATGTGTGTGTGACAGAAGTGTGCAATGAGTGACTGGATATCTGACCACAAAATTAGAATATGCCTTTATTTAAAAAAAACAAAACAAAACAAAAACATAAATTAAAGAGAAGTTTCAAAATTAACCTCTAAGAACCTACATTTAACACTGAAACACAGTGTTTACTGAGGTGATATGTGATGTGTGATGTCACAGCAGTCCTGCAGTAAGACTGCTGCAACTGTGACCACATGAAACCCATGAATCAAGTCACTCATGTGCAAAAGTTGGAATGCCCCTTTTTATTTCATTATATTTTTAAAGACAGACACTTTCAATCCATTGAGGTTTTTGAGCGTTTACTTGTGCATAGCTCTCTTAAGGTTCAGCCACCGCATTTCAGTGAAGTTGAAGTTTGGACTTTGTCTACATCAGTTCAACAGCTTCATGTACAGCATTTTATTTTTGTTTAGCAATCAAACATTCTGTGGCTATAACTCAACCAATCCCCCACTACTGGGAAGATTGGCACATTTCTTGAATGCTCTGAACAATCTTTCTCACTGTAAAAAAGTTGAACTTCAGATTGTTTGGAAAAGGCTTTATCTCCCTTTGTGATGGTTTAGCCTTGATATTCAGGTTCTTCTTGAAACGGGGTGCCAGCTAGGTTTCTCTCCTAGCATGTAAGATACTTTTCTTATTTAGGTTGCCTAAAACACCAAGTACCGTGCACAAAGGATGCAAGCAGGCAGGTGCCAACACCCCAACATCAATCAGGAATAAAAGGAACACAAACTCTCTTTTCAGTGGTATTCACAAATGATATATTCCACAAAGAGCAACACAGACAAAGGAAGCAATAGCAAGTATATTCATGCAGAATCAGGGGGTTTAGTTCTCAGTCCATTCCAGAGAGAAGAGAAAGAAAACGACCACAGCAAAAGCACAATTCCCCTCCAAAGCCACTTCAATCTGATCCAGTAACCGTCAAAATCCGTATCTCAGGTAACAACACAGCACAGTCCACAATCCAGTGAAACGACTAACCTCTAGCCTGGGTTTTATGTCTGACCTCCCAATGTGTGACCTACAGCAGAGCCTTGATTTCCCACATGACTTTTACAGAAAGCCATAGACAGCCAAACAGGTTGGATTTACGACCTTGTGATCCTTTCTCCTGATCCAGTCCTGGGTGATAAGTGTAGTCTTGCTTTCTTTCTACCCAATACCAAAGAATCCCACAGCAGTACTCCAAAAAAAATCTGACTTTCTTCCCCATACCAACTCCACAGCCTGTGCCTCTCCAGTGAAGCCAAAAGAGGAGAGAAAAAAAAAAGTCCAGCTCGACCCCCCCTACATATCATCTAATTGGCAGACCTACAACAGGTGAGCTGCATCAGGGAAGAAATGATAACCCACAGTTAAACACCAGGCCGTCACACCTTTCCTGATTGATGTTCAGCAATTGCTTTTCGAAGACCATTTCTTAGATCTTTCCCTCTTGGCATTGTGTTGACACACATCTGAATGCTCCAGACCAGCAAACTGCTAAAATGTGTGCTTTCAAAGAAGTCTGGACACCTGATGATCACATGATTTTTCTTTTTTTTGGGTTCATAATTGTTGTGTAATGCACGGTAAAAAAAAAAAAAAAGGTTTCATGTTGTTGATTTTGGACTGAATCTGCTTGATATGAAGACCCAGAAGAGGAACTTTTGCACAGGGCAACATGATGTATGTTGTCCTGAGGGGAGCTCCCCAGTCCACATAACCTTTAGAGAGCTCTTGCAACTGTTCTTAGGTTCAGTGTTTACTCCTATTTCTTCTTGTATATTAAATCTGCCTGCCTCTGTTTTTTTCTGGTAAACCTCTATCAATCCAGCTGCTAGTGTTAATCTTACTTTCTATATACTGAACTACCCCTGGGATCTGACAGCTTTGTTGAGATCGAATTACTGGGAGCCGACTTTCTGTTGTACTAAATGCCATCATATGATTTTCCTCTCCATGTCTGTTACGTTTTGCATTTGAGTCCTCTACTCTTTTGCAGGCCTTGTAAAATGTTTAACAGGAAAATAAGAATCTGGCTTTGTAAAATAAACCTCCAAAGCTTAAGTGAAATTGTCAATGATGGCTCTTTTTTTGTTGAGATCAAATAGAGAAATAGTTTGTCTTTCCTACATAGTTGAGTTTTCAGAAATCGTACGGAACCATCACTGAATACTTTGATTTACCTGCATAATATCATCTGATTTACAATCCTTGTTGCCATCCATTTTACCACACATATCATTTACATCGTAATGCTGACAGGACAGTGATGGTGGCCATCATTGACTGAAGAAAGTCAAAGCTAAAAGAAAATATAGCTTTCATTACAAATTTTATTCTCTCATTTATCCCTGATGACTTCTGGCATGCAGATAATTTGCTGACTTTGCTGAGCACAGTTTTAATTAAGTCTACTATTTCTTAAAGTAATCCTTGCAGTTTCTGGCTGTTCTTAAATGCCTCAGCTATGGACACATGAAATCCAAGTCTCTTGATGCTTGCTTTTCACCTTCGTGACAAAGACTGAATCCAATTCACATTATTTATGCTGGGTTTTGTCACAACAAAAGTCACTTCAGGGCACTTTACAGAGATAACTGTACTGCCAAAATTCAAAATTGTACATGTATTTATCATTGTATTCAGAGTTAGGAGAGTTGCCCAGTGAATCAAAGGGATAGCTCTAACAATATTTTTTATCAAAAAGGAAAGCTTTAGGCCTGATTATATAGGGAAAGAGTTGTCTCCCTCCTGAACCCAAAGTAGAAGCTGGTTCCATTAGAAGAAATGAAGGCTTTGACTCCCATGATATTTTTTTTGGAAACTCAAGGAATCACAAGTAAGCCTGCAGGCTGAGAGTTAAGGGCTCTGCCGTGATAGTATGGAGCTATTTAGTCTTTAAGTTATGATGGGGCTTGGATCAGAAGGTCTTTCTATAAGGGGAGAGGAATTGTAAATGTCTTTCTGGATATAATAGTAAACCAGTGAAGGGGAGCTAAAGTTTGGGAAGTTTGATCTGTTCTTCTCAGAACTCTCACTGCAGCATTTTGGATCAGCCGGAGGCTGTGCAGGGACATTTTGGGACAGCCTGGTTATAAGGAATTGCTGTTTTCCAGTCCTGAATAGAGCAACTGCTGACTAGAATACTTGATGTTGAACGGAAACATTTTTCTGCTTCACTCCGAGACAGGATGTTCCCAAGTTAGGTGATTTAGGTGAATGAAGGTGGTCCAAGGACATGAATATGAGTGCGACTTCAACATGTCCTCATGAGAAATAATTCTAGGACTCCATCTAACATTAGTTCTGGATGTCAAAGCAATGTCATCGAGAGTAACTGCATGGTGTGAAAGCCTACTCCTGACACACCTTAGTCTTATCTGAATTTAGTAGTAGGAAATAAAAAAATCACCTAGGCCTTTATGTTATTAGAACATACTTGAAGTTCAACTAACTGACTGGTTTCCTTTGGCTTCATAGATGGTTTCACATATCGGTATAGAACAATATCATCTGCATAGCAATGGAACGTTTGGGAATATAAAATGAAAAGTATCCATCCAAGCACTGAACCCTATGGAATGCCATGACTGATACTGGTGCATGAGGGAGACTCTGTTTTCTAAAATCTACCAGATAAATTTGATTTAAAACCACCTAATGCACTTCTTTTAAATTCCACATTTTACAGTTGTTCAGATCTCTGTACAGAATTTTGTGATTGACTGAATCAAATGCAGCACCGAGATCTACTAAAACATCAAAATAAATAATATTAATAACAATTATAATAATAATATTGATAATAAATATAATAAATGATAACGAAGAAGAAGTTCTATTTTTGTGAAGGGTATCCATACAAGTTATCAGACTGTATTTTCAGACTAAGGGACATTCTTGTAAATGAGTGGAACACTACTTGCTTCCAAAAAATCTGTTTTAAAGAACACAACTGTGAACTACAGTAACAGTTTCATAATCTCACGCATAAAATGTGTTTTGGTCTCACAAGACAAAGGTTGACCTTTTTGACCTTAGCTCAAAAAGGTGTGTTTGAGTAAAACCACTGCACTCAAAATCACTGCACACTAGAGGTCTTCAGAACAACCTGACAACCCGAGGTTCCGACCCGACCCGAATCGGGTCTATTCAAAAGACGTGACTCCGGGTTCAGGTCGGAATCGGTACAGTTAGTCTCGGGTCCGGTCAGTGCTCTCTGACAGGCTGGGTCCGCGTTTACTCGAGAGAGGTAAAAATATTGGCAGTGGCAGCCAACGTCATGACTTGGGGCAGTTAAATTAATTATTTATTAACGTGGCTTATTTGTCATGAAACAATCGTGTTGCCGTAGCGTGTTATTACCGGTATGCCCGGCAGCTGTAAAGCACAACGGCACAACGAAGCACAACATATTCACCACAAGTCCTGACCGGTGTAGGCTATTAGCGTTAGCAGTTGCTACCAATAGCATCTGTATCCACAAAGAAAATACCAACGTGGATTTATTGTTGTTTACATCACGTAGCCTATGTAGCAACTGAACCTAGAAGAAGACAACTTAAGGTAAGAAAGTCAAGTTTTACTCAACACTAGACAACTTTTAACATGAGCAACTATGGGCTGTATTGTCTCGGTTCTATTCAGGTAACTCGGTTCGGTTTGTGGTCGGAAACTTAAGACTCGGGTTGGGTTGTTTCCGGGTCCAAATATTCCGGGTCCATTTGGGTTCGGACTCCCGGACTTATGATAATAGCTTGAGTCGGGTTGGTTTTGGGTTGAATTTTCACGGGTCCATTCGGGTTCGTGTCCATGAAAGTGGACCCGTGAAGACCTCTACTGCACACCATTATTAAAAGAACACCGTACTGCTTGTAAAACATGGTGGGGGTAACATTACGCTTTGGGTCTGCTTTTCTCTAACTGGGCCGTGGACACTTGACAAGACAGATCAGAAAATTAATAGCTCCAAATGCTGAGGTGCTTAACACAAAACCTTTTGTCTACTGTCAAAAAGCTGAGAATTAAGAGGATTTTAACATTCCAGCACAACAATAACCCAAATCACACATCAAAATCACCCAAGACCTGGACGGGCCCAGTCCGAGCCCAGACCTCAGTCCCATCTAAAACCTCTGAATGACCTAAGAATGGACACAAGAGATCTCACAGTTTGAAAGAATTTGTGTTTTTTGTTAAGAAGAGTGGGATAAAAGTGTAGATGTGGGAAGTAAAATTGCAACAAACTGCTGAACTCCTTTTGGTGCTTTTATTACTACTGAATATCTCCTTCCTGTCATGGGAGTTGTCCAAGCTGCCATGTTCGAGGACTCTTTAGACTAACTGGTTTAGACAGCTCCATAATAGTTCCAATATTTTTGCTAAATTAAGATAGTAGAGTGCAGATTTAAGCACTTTGTACTATATAGTAATACAGAAAAAAGAAAATGATTGAAAGTTTGGCTCCTTTCTTAAATTTTCTTTGTGTCAGTGAAAAGGCTCCTGCTAATGATGAATGTACTGGGTGTTAGTCATAATGTTTGCAAAGACTACAACACGAACCGCTGCAGAATGGAATACATACAAACTGCTAAAGCAACAGTTCCTGCAGCAATGTTGAAACTCATTTCTCTTTTGTTTTCTTTCAATCATACTGTTGTACTCTACACTGGATTAGGCTTTAATTGGCCTCATGGTGACAAATATCCAGTGACACCCACACTTCCTCTTAATCCCACATTATTGTTCCACAGAAGTGGTCAGGATCTCCTGCTGTGGCTATAAAGGTTGGGCTTGCTTTGTTTTTTTCCAAAGCACCTGAAGAGGCTTTAGATGTGTGGATCCAGTGCACAAAGGGGCTTAGAGTGATACATCAGAGAGCAGAGGCAGAGAAGAAGACCAGCCACTGCAGGCTAAAAAGATTTGAGTCTTAGATTATTGCAAATGTTTAATGCATGAATATCTGCTTTACATTTCCAAAGTTTCTACACAGTAAACTATCTAAATTCAGCTTCTGGTAAAATGGAGGAGTCTGAGCTGGATGATACACGTTCATTTTTTGAACAAGGCTGTTGAACAGAAGTGGAGGAACCTCTGCAGATGTTTGTAGGACATTGGGATGACAGCTGATGAATTTAAATCGTGTCAAAATGGATGACAAAGCTCCGGCTCATCTCAGGGCTTTTTTGAACAAGTGAAGATTGTTTTTGTTTTGTTTAAACAGTTTCACTCAGTCTTTTGTGAACTGATGCTTTGGGTCCAAACCACCAGCTCCAAATACTCTTGCATGAAACGTAAAGGATACTAGGGTGTGAATCTTTTACTATCTCACGATTCAATTCGATTCCGATGTTTAGGGCCACGATTCAATTAAAAATCGATTTTCGATTCAAAACAATGTTATTCATAATGATTTCTTATCTGATTTCTGATCATGATCTACTACCATCTGCTCTGCAAGACAGAATGACAAATGGGGACATTAAAGTATCTTTTTCACATTTATTAAGTTTTAAACATTTATCCATGCTAAGATGGAATTGTTGCAACTGTTACATAAAAGCAATATCACATACTGCTTCAATAACAAAATTAAAAGTGCCTCTTTATTAAAAAAAATAGTGCAGTTAACATGCTGCCTTTTAAATTCTGAGGAAAGTGCCTTTCCAAAAACAGTGTGTGGTCCTTAACTGCCACTCTAAATAGCTAGTTATGAAATAAGTTTGCAAAACATGGGATTCAAGCAGCCACTTATCAGTTATGTAGTGAGCGGTGAATGTTACAAAAGACTGGGTTGCTCTTGATGTCCATGCATCACATGTTAGTGTCACATTGGTCGTGTTGGTTAGGGAACTGGCGACCTTTCTCTTAGTCTCTTGGTAAAGCTGTGGCACAGCTGTATCAGTGAAAAACTTATGGGATGGTATGGCGTACTTTGGTTCCGCTGTCTGCAACATGCAGATAAACCCCTCGTTCTCTACCACACTGTGAGGCCGTAGATCTTTGGCGATGAAGCAGGTTATAGACTGAGTTATTTTTTTTGCCGGCTCAGAGCTGGCAGAGAGCTTCGTGAAACACTGAAGTGAGCGTTGGTCTGTAGCTGATGGGTGACTCTGCTTCGTGTCTTAGATCTCTGGGTGATTCCTCGTAATATGAGCCTGCGCATTTGTTGTGTTGCTGAAGTGCTTGATCTTAGTTCTGCAATGCTTGCACACTCTGTGCGTCATGTCCAGCTCGGTGTTTCCGGGCATTCGGTAATAACGTAATGATGCCAAATTTTTGCCTTTAGCCAAAACGGGGCCGGTTGGATCTCCTTTTCCTCCATCTTTGTTGTTTCCTCTTTCTTTTGGTGCTTTCTGTGCGTGTGTGCGTTCCAGAACCGGCTGTGTGGTGGCGTCTGGACATCCCGCGTAGTTACAAAATGGAGGCGGACTGCCAGCTGATTTATTTATTTATTTAATTTTTTTTTTAATCGATTGTGAGACATTTTATTTTGACTCTGAGTCGTAGCAAATGAGAATCGCGACTCTTATGCGAATCGGTTTTTTGGCACACCCCTACTGGATACTCATACAATTCAACAGGGTAAATTGCTTCTTTTCTATTTTCCTACTTCCAACTACTACAAATCATAACATTAATGTCATGAATTGCATTTAAATTGAAGTGGCATCTGGTTCTCACTAGGAATGTTGGGTTGTCGGCCTTTGTCAACAAGAACTAGACTGCTTCTCTGTTGGTCAAAAGAGATGAGGTACATAAAATTTCCCTGCACAATGGCCATGAAACCTAGCCAGGCAGATCAAAACCATTTAATGTCAAGGTTGTTTGTACATTAGAGTGTGTTTGGATCAATGGACTTTTAGGGAGCCGTCCCCCAGGGGTCGAAGAACTTGACTTTCACCATCTATTTTGAACAGGAAAATGTAGAAACGTGTATGCAGACAACCATTGGTCAGTTGATGAGCTTTGATTAGGATCTAATAGGATAAGAAAAAAAAAAACCACCAAGTTCAACTTTCCTCTTTTTCTACATCATAAATGAATGACATTCATTTTGTTCTTTTTTCATTTTTTGGTTATCTAGCCCATCAAAACTCATCTAGATAGGTCAGTCTCTCAACAGTTAACATTAACACAAACTATCACTACCTTTGTCATAAATAAAGGTTAATGTGACTAGACTGGTTTGACTAGAACAGTTGAATGATTAGTTGCTTGTCACACTTTTCTCATAAATCACAGAGTGCTGTCTTTATTGTGATAAGAAAAAAAAGGATACAGATGGAAGTATTAACATCAGCTATAGGCCGACAACATTATTGGGTCCAGAGGTGAGATGGATGCTCATTAAGTTATAAATTAACCCAATGAATAACAAAGAAGTAATAACACTTATGACTGCATCCTTAACTTGTGGAAATGTTTTAAAAGGACTTGAACACTGACAGAAATCATAGAATAGTGAATACAACCACAACAGATTTGACTCTGACTGACAAAACATGACTTGAGACTAGGGATGGAATGGTTACCGGTATTACAGTAAAGCACTGAGAAATTGACCTAATCTCATTATCGCGGTTGATTATTGCGATATGTAATATCAGCCTCATTCAAGTCTCTCCACTGTGTCACGTGTGAATATGTAGCTTGTAACATTGGCATTGTAACGTAAGCATGGCGAAAAGTGATGATAGCATGCAGGACATTCACCAACCCACTAAAAGGATGAAATCCCAGGTCTGGGCATATTTTGTTTTTTTTAAGAATGCAGAGGGACAACTGGTGGAGGACATTTATCCTGACTGCAGAGCCTTGTTTACATTTTACTGTAATTTGTACAAGTAACAAGTGTTTATTTATTTGCACATTCATACTTATTTAAGGTTCAGTTTAAAGTCCAAAGTTCATTTCACCTGAAGTTGCACTAAAATTTCTGTTCCTGATAACTGTTTGCATATTTTGACTTACTATGGTTGTTAAAGTGTTAATTTAAACTTACACCAGACAAATAAGCTTTGTTTCTGTATTTTGTTCCTTTCAAAAAAAATCTCTTTCTGTGCCAGTTGTTTGCCCTTTTAATGTGGAAGTTTCATTTTGGCAAGATTTTGGCTTCTAATGTTTTAGTATGTATGTGTTTTTTGGACATTTGTACAGCAATTAAGAATACCACTATAATATCCTAAACCATGATAATTTGGTCACTATAATCCAGATATCAAAATTTTCCATATTGTTACATCCCTACTGGAGACTATCTTTGATGTGTGAATATGTGTGTGAGTGTGTGTGTGCCTAAACAACTGGACTGAATAAACGGACAACAACTGCAGAGTGAAGAGCTGCTGCCTGTTAACAATGGCTCCCTTGGAGACTTGACAGTTGTAGTCAATCACAAAGAGAAAAAAAAATGAAATGCCTGAGACAAGGGAGGAGAGAAAAAAAAGTATGACTTACATGATACATGGTTTGCAGTCAGTGATTATGTCAGTCCCAAGTAGCACAGACATAAGTGTTACTTGTTTAACCGCATTCATTGGTTTCACGGAGCAAATGCGATGTACTTTTAATCACGCTTTGCTCTACATTATATCCTCTTCTTTTTCTCTGTGTAACCAGAAGTTACTCATCTGGCTATGATGAAAGTTCTTCCCTCCACCTGATTGGCTTACAGCCTTTTTACTGTGGCAAGGTAATATATAGCGGAGCCGTAATGGAGACCGTGGCGGTTTCATCATTTACACTGTGATTTCTGTTACTGCCCTCAGAAATATGGAGCCTCATTTGGGTCATAATTCAATGAATAAATGAGTCTATTATTAAGAAATACGTATCCATTATTATGAAATGTTTCCCATTATTATAAAATATATGTTTATTATTATAAAATATTTCCCGTTATATGAAATACATGTGTATTATTATGAAATATTTCCCATTATTATGAAAAAATGTAATTATTTTGAAATATATTTTTATTATTATTCAATCTTAGTTTAATGCATAATAGTTTATTTCAGAATGGCTTTTTTATCTAGGAATGAGTTTTTACATAATGGCTTTGTTTTTCATAAGAATGAGCTTTTACATAATGATGACATTTTGCCACTGGGCGGGACCAGTGGTTGACCTGCGCGCTCATTGGCTGATCCTTCGCCATTCTACGCTCTGACATCGACTAGTTTTGGCCGTGAGGTCCCGTTAGCAGCGGTCCGTGGCGTCATCAAGGTGCGCTCCTAGTCCGATTGTAGCTATGGCAGCTTGGACTGAGCTACAGGAAACCTTGACGTTTCTTAGTCGATGTCAACTTTTAACCATAAACTGAGGTGCATATTACCACCTACTGGCCCTGGAGTATAGACATTGCACCTCTCGCCCACTATTGACATTCACTGTTCTGTTGCTTATGCCTGAATGAAAGAGCAGCAAATCACATAAGTGGCTCCGCCCTCTCTGCTGTGATTGACACACAAATTATTCTTATGAAAAACAAAGCCATTATTATGTAAAAGCACATTCTTATGAACAATGAAACCATTATCATAATAATGGGGAATATTTCATGATAATAAACATGCATTTCATAATAATGGGAAATAGTTCATAATAATAAACGCCTGTATTTCATAATAATAGACTCATTTATTCATTGAATTATGACCCAAACGGGGCTCCATACTGAAAGACATATAGAAATAAATCCTGAAAATATGTCACATAGATGTTGAAATATTCATATGTTGCTCACTATATCAAGCTGTGATCATTTTTCTCCATAAAAGCAGATTTTCTGTTGAATGCAGCTGCTCCCACCCGAGTGTTTCAGCCAATCATTTTGGAAAATTGACTGAATCAGTGTCTCTGCTCTTAATAATTCCACAGTGAATTTCAGTTTGGAGACCACCATCAAAGACTGTCAGAGGTATGTGTCATTCTCTTAGAGAGCAGCCACACAAACCAATGCAGTCAGTACTGTTGTGACATGTGAAAAAGCATACATACAAGCAGTACCGCGGGAAGTAGGGGGGCTGCTAACCTCAAAAATATAAAAACAAAACAAAACCCCCTCCCCCAAGAAACCATGGAAAACAAGGGAGAAAAAATGTTGTAGGAAAAAAATGGTTTAAGATTTACTATAAATTTTAGTGGTCTGGTTTAATGTTTATTACAGTATTGTTCAGTGGCTGATCGTGTATTTGGTGTATTTGATTACGCATCACCGTATTC
Organism: Hirundichthys speculiger; assembly: GCA_018398805.1. Lineage (NCBI taxonomy): Eukaryota > Metazoa > Chordata > Actinopteri > Beloniformes > Exocoetidae > Hirundichthys > Hirundichthys speculiger. The sequence goes on from JAGFBZ010002465.1 coordinate 788,470, forward strand.
CTTGCAGACGTTTTTATTCTCTTGAGGTCAGAGGATGTCTGGTCAGCAGTTGTGGTGGATGTGGGAATAGTAGGGAATAGGGAATAAAGGAAGATGTCATCATACCTGTTCCTCTGGCTCAATGGTGTCAAAAAACTCTTTCACCTCTGACAGGCAGAACTGCTCATCCAATCATTCCTTCTGCAGAAATTTAACAGTGACAAATGTTATTATATACTATATAGTTGACAACCATATAGTTGATACGGCGCACACACACTTATATATATATACAGTTGAAGTCAGAAGTTTACATACACTGTGCAAAATCACACGTTTCATTTTTTGTCTCAGTATCTGAAGTCAAATCAGACTGAACCTCTCCTGTTTCAGGTCAGTCAGGATTACCAAAATTATTTCATTTTGTTAAATGCCACAATAAAGAGAGAGAGAATTTCTTAGAGAGTTTTGAAATTATTTTCCTCGAGGTCAAAAGTTTACATACGTTTTCTTTGTATTGAGTAGCATTTCCTGTGAACTGCATGACTTAGTTCAAATGTTTTGGGTAACCTTCCACAAGCTTCTGACAGGACTCTGCTGGAATTCTGGTCCATTCCTCCTGACAGAACTGGTGGAACTGAGTCAGGTTTGTCAGTCGCCTTGCTCGCACACGCCTTTGCAGATCTGACCACAAGAATTCAATGGGATTCAGATCAGGGCTTTGTGATGGGCACTCCAAGACATTAACTTTGTTATCCTCAAGCCACTTTTAACAATTTAAGCAGTAAGATTATGGTCATTGTCCATTTGGAAGACTCATTTGCGCCCAAGTTTTAGCTTCCTGCCTGATGGCTTGAGATGTTGCCTTAATATTTCTATGTAATGCTCTTTCTTCATGATGCCATCTATTTTATAAAGAGCTCCAGTACCTGCTGCAGTAAAACAGCCCCACAACATGATGCTGCCACCTCCATGCTTCACAGTTGGTATGGTGTTCTCAGCTCTACAGCTTCCCCCTTTTTCCTCCAGATGTAACGTTGGTCATTATGACCAAATAGCTCCAATTTAGTTTCATCAGACCACAGGACATGTCTCCAGAAGTTAAGATCTTTGTCTTGTGTGTCTTTGCAAACTGTAATCTGGCTTTTTTATGTTTCTTGAGGAGTAATGGTTTCTTTCTCACTGAGTGGCCTTTCAGCCCATGTCGGTGCAGGACTTGTTTCACTGTGGATCATGACACTTTCTTACCAGCTTCATCCAGCATCTTCACAAGGTCTTTGGCTTTTGTTCTGGGGTTGATTCACACATTTCGGACCAAAGCCCGTTCATCTCTGGGACACAGAGCCCGTCTCCTTCCTGAGTGGTGTGATGGCTGGACACTTCAGTGATGTTTATACTTGTGTATAATTGTTTGAACAGATGAACGTGGCAACTTCAAGCATTTGGAAATTGCACCTAAGGATGAGCCAGACTTGTGGAGCTCCATGATTCTCTTTCTGATTTACTGGCCGATTTCTTTTGATTTTCCCATGATTTCAAACAAGGAAGCAGAGTGTTTGAGGTGACCTTAAATACACCCACTGGTGTGCCGTCAATTAACTCACGTGTTGTCAGTTAACCTATCAGGAGCTTCCAAAGCCATGACCTCATCATCTGGGCTTCCCCACGTTGTTTAAAGACTTAGTACTTTTTGTGTATGTAAACTTTTGACCTCAAAGAAAATAAGAAATTCAAAAGAAAATGTCAAAAGAAATTCTCTCTGTCATTATTGTGGCATTTAACAAAATGAAATAATTTTGGTAATCCTGACCAGGCCAGCTGACAGTCTTGTCTGGGCCCGGGACAAGATAATGTTGGATGGGCCCTCCCTACACCACCGCCATTTTTTTTGTCACTAAACATCACCAGTTATGTTTGATATATTGTGATGTGTAATGCAATAAATAAGGTATTGTATATGAGGAGAAAATCTTAGCTCTCCATGGCAGCTGAAGTTTTAGTTAAATATGAAAGGACCTGCTAATATTATTGAGATTTATGCATACACATTTTTAATTCTTATACATGCAGGAAAAATAGACCAGGGAAGAATAAATTAGGCATTTTAATTTGAAGAATTTTCTCTTTGTCAGCTGATAATACAGTAAATAAACATGTATATCAAACTTTATATGAAAACTTGAATTGTCAGTTTTATATCTTTAAAACCAAATGAACATCTCCATCTCTTGAATTTAGGGCACTTGTTGACTTTTTTTCTACTTCAAAAGAGAACAACAAACATGGGAGGCAAAACAGGGCTTTTTTGAGCTGCTATATGTTAACCAGTCCCTATCTACTTTTTCCCGTCCATTGTGGGATGTGGAAAATTGCCTGCCCTCTGCATCTGCCTGCAATTTCTTTGCCCTCTCTGAAAAAGGCGTTCATTTTGCCATCACGCGCACGGCCCTCCCGGCCCAAAAACACCAAGAAAATTCATTCAATCCAAAAATCTTTTATTTTAAATAACAGAAGTGCACAATAATCTAAGACCACTTAAAATACAATATAACATAACAAACACAACTGAAATGTGCAAAGTTTGACAAAAACACAATCAAGCAAAAAATATCAAGCAAAAAATAAAAAAGTTAAAATAAATAAATAGTTAGTGGTCTTTGGTTCCATCACCTAGATTCTGGGCAAAGTTTGTGTTACCTTCTCTTGATGAAGTGCTGGGAGTGGAGGCCAGGGTACCACTTGATGTTGAAATCTCTCCCGAGTCTCTTCCCGTGTCTTCATCTTCAATATGAGAAGTTGATGGTGTATTTAAATATAACAATGTTGCTGAGATTAAAAGCGATCACTACAAACAGCTCAGGGAGATAAATTCACTTTACCATCAGCAGTGGGAGCATCCTTTGGAGGAAGAGGTTCCATGAATTTAAGCAGAGAACCTTGAAGGAGTAAGAAAAGATCTGGTTAGTTTTCTGATTTGTATGTTTAGTACATTGATTTAGCCTAGCTATAGAGTAGTCTGTAACAGACAACAGATTTAAGCATTCTGCTTGAAAATTAGACAGCTGATGCTTTAAAAACAGTGAACAACCAGAGGACAGGATTTCTACTGATCGGCGCGGGTGGATTCTTGGTGTATCGGAAAATTAAACGCACGGAGGCTGCAAATTCGGATTCGAGGAAAACTTCCACCCCGCCGGACGTGTGTGAGAAAGTTGACAACGTGATTAAAAGACTGGAAGACATGGATCGGAAATTGGGAGCGATTCAGAACTTGAATCAAACCCAAGGGATGATTCTGGACTTCTTTGGGCGCATGGACAACAATCTTGGAAGGATTCACGCGTTGATCAGGGAGAATGGCCAATAAATTCGGAATATTGAAGTATTCCCACCAGAGAAATCCAGCAGAACGTCAAGGCTAGACGGAGAGTGTGTCTCAGCCTGCCCCAAACAATCCTTTTCTGTTTTGGCTCCCTGGAAGCGCAGCCTTCAAGGCCGCTCCCTTATCTATTCTCCTGGATGCTGTGTGGCTTGGACGCTTCTACCCCCCCATTCCCCCCTCTGCACCTGGAGACCTAGGATCTTCAGGCTACATGACTGCACTCTCACTACACTGGTCAACACGCACTCCCTCCCCCACTTCAACGTCTTCGCTGGCCCCCCCCTCCCGCCCTGCGCACCTCCCCCTTCTCCCCCGTGTGGCGATGGACTGACTGCGCGACTGGCTGCGCGCGCACAGACTGTCAAAACTGGGTTATCCGCCATCATGTTTCTATCAATGTCCTGTGTTAAGTCTGTACATGCTTAATTAAATGTGCTGAGGTGTTTTTTTTTCCCCTCTCACGACGTGTCCATTTGACACGTAGTGGGAGATGTTCTTTTTTTAACCTCCACCCTCCTCCCCCAATGTTATCTTTTTTCCTCTGTTAAATTGAAGCGCTCTTATAGCGCTGACCCAAGCACCGTTGACTCCTGTCCATATGTTGTGTTGTTTTGTTTTGTATGTTTCTTTTGGACGGTGAACTGGGAAGTCAAATTCTGCTGTGTTGGGACGCTGGCTCAGTGGCGACAATAAATTTGATTCTGATTCTGATTCTGATTCTGACATAAGTGGAGTTTTGTTGTAAAAAACAGGTGTTTTCAGTAGTAACAAGAGTAATAAAAGAGTTAAAACACCACTGCTTCATTTATGCAGCTTAAATGAATATTTTGCATTAGTTAAAACATGGCAGCAGCCAGCAGCAACACTATTTGTTACTACACAGCTATGTTTTGTTGTTAACAGTGGTGTTTCCAGAGGTAATAACGTTAGGTAATATATGCAGAGAGAGAGAAACTGTTCGCATTCGTTAGCATTTGCCAGCCAGCGAGCTAGCGAAAATAGACCTCATCCTCACGCATAGCCTAGCCTAGCTGCACTTGTACAACACTGAAGACTCAAACTCCTAATTTATCAAATGAACTGTCACTTACCGGTGTCTTGCTTTTTCTTTGCCTCCTATTCCTTTTTCTTCTTCCGTTTTTCATAACTGGAAGGATAACTTCGTTTCATTTTTCCTTTTAAATTTTCAGCCGCTAAATACACTTTTGCTGGCTGAAGTCCAAAGCCAAAATTGGTTGAGGGGACGGGGCCCCGCCCCGCGTTGAGGGGGTACTCCGAGGGGGATCTGTCGCTGCATTTACCTTTCACCACATGGGGACAGACGGTGTGTCGTTGCATTTGGTTCCTAATCAGTCGTTGTCTGGGGGCCCCCCGATTGGTCGGGAGATGAACCGCAAGTGCGGGGCCCCGCCCCACATTGAGGGGGGCCTCCGAGGGCGATCTGTCGCTGCATTTACCTCTCACCACAGCGAGGCAGACCGTATGTGTCATTGCATTAACTTCTTAATCAGTCATTGTCTGGGGGCCCCCTGACAGCTCGGGGCCCTAGGCAATTGCCTGGTTTGCCTGCCTTCACGCGACGGCCCTGAGTGTGATCTAGGCCAAACCATTTTTGTGTGGGGTGGGAGGGTTCATGATCAATATTTCTCAAGGACAACTAGAAGAATACAAATAAAAAAACTTATTGACTTATTACTTATTAAACTGATTGAAAACTAATAGTTTTCCACAAATAGGACTATTCTGACATTTTTTTTAAATTCCACAATTTAATGAGGGCCCAGTTGTGGGCCCCCCCCTCTCCCTGGGCCCGGGACAGCAGACCCGTTTGTCCCCCCCATCGACGGGCCTGATCCTGACCGTCCTGAAACAGGAGAGGTTTAGTCTGATTTGACTTCAGATACTGAGACAAAAAAGGAAACGTGTGTTTTCGCACAGTGTATGTAAACTTCTGACTTCAACTGTAGATAGATATATAGAGATAGAGAGAGAGAGAGAGATATATATAGATATATATATATAGAGATATATATATATATATATATATATATAGATCTATATATATATAGATATATAGATATATATATATAGATATAGATATATATATATCTATATATATGTATATATATATATATATATATATATATATATATCTATATATATATATATATATATATATATATATATATATATATATATATATGTTCCCGTGACTGCATACAAGAGGGGAGAAGTGAGCATCTATGTATGGAGCGATAGGAGTGCCACATTAATAAATAAATAAATAAATAAATAAATGTGGAAATATAAAGAGAAATAAATAAATAAATAAATATATGTGGAAATATAAAGAGAAATAAATATATAAATAAATATATGTGGAAATATAAAAGGAAATAAATAAATAAATGTGGAAATATAAAGGGAAATAAATAAATAAATAAATGTGGAAATATAAAGAGAAATAAATAAATAAAAAGGAAAATCATCTTTAATTTTCGTATTGCATTTGCTTTTCCTTTTTGGCACTCCTGTGACACAAGGATAAAGCAATGACAAAACGCTTGGTGGACTGAGCTGTCAATCAAATGGCTCTGGGCGGGGCTTCCTGTTCAGGATGGATAGTCGTTCCCTGATCACTGGATTTCTGCCTGGCGGTATGGGCGCTAACTCATAGATATGTATGCTAGCATTTAGCCTGACGTCACCAGCGCTGAGGAGGACGTGCAGACAACTCACATAGTTTGACTGATAACGGTGGAAAAGTAAATATGGAAAACGTGGAGGAGTTAAGGAGAGGTGTTCAACAAGAACTTTTAAGAATTGCTCGGTGTGTGGATGAAAATGTTCAGCCGGACTACATTCTGAGGATGGTAGAAGATGTCAGCGAAAGTCTTGGGCAAATATCTGCTCTGACCGATACAGACATTGATCCTGTTGTGTGGCACAATCTTGAAGAGGTAGGTACTTTATTCACAGCCTAAAATTCTACCATGTCATGTTATCAGTAAGCTTTTTCAATTTATACACAAGTCTGTAGAAGACGGTTGTCAAGTTCACATGCTGTATATGATGAATACATAACGTGTAATATATATTCATCATATACTAGCCACAGCTGAAACTTGTGCAGGTTATCATGGGTTGAGGAGTAACAAGCTACATGTAAAAGGATTATGTAATTATATTACAAAATCAGCTTAATTAGTCACAGTATGTACTCATGAGGAAAATGTATGTATTAAAAGTACAATTCACTAATCAAAGTGAGATTACAAAAAGGTTATATCTGAGTATTTTCCCTTTTTTTAAAAGCCTTTTTGCAATTTTTTTTGATTTCTCAGGTCAGCAGAATCTTTGGGACAAATCTCATATTAACATAACATATTCAAGGGCAGGACAGTTTATCCATGTACAAGGAGGCAGGTTCTGTTCATTTAGCAGTGTCAGTGTTGTCTTTGAGTGGTTCTCCTGTTTAAATTACCTCTACCTTTCATATGCCAATTTTACATCTCTCAGTAAAGTGGATAAAAAAATATTTAGATGCAATTAGTTAAATTACATTGAAGGATCAATTACATAATTAATGTACTTATTGTATATTTAACAGAGTAACTAGTAATGTGTAATCTATTACTTAAAAAAAAAACAACAATGCCATGTTACAGCCATGTAATTTTTTCTAATTAAGATGTTGCGATCACACAATATGAGATTTGAGATCTCAGGTCTGCTGACCTGAGAAATCAAAGAAATTTGCAAAAAGGCTTTTGAAAAAAGGGAAAATACTCAGATATAACCTTTTTGTAATCTCACTTTGATTAGTGAATTGTACTTTTAATACATACATTTTCCTCATGAGTACATACTGTGACTAATTAAGCTGATTTTGTAATATAATTACATAATCCTTTTACATGTAGCTTGTTACTCCTCAACCCATGATAACCTGCACAAGTTTCAGCTGTGGCTAGTATATGATGAATATATATTACACGTTATGTATTCATCATATACAGCATGTGAACTTGACAACCGTCTTCTACAGACTTGTGTATAAATTGAAAAAGCTTACTGATAACATGACATGGTAGAATTTTAGGCTGTGAATAAAGTACCTACCTCTTCAAGATTGTGCCACACAACAGGATCAATGTCTGTATCGGTCAGAGCAGATATTTGCCCAAGACTTTCGCTGACATCTTCTACCATCCTCAGAATGTAGTCCGGCTGAACATTTTCATCCACACACCGAGCAATTCTTAAAAGTTCTTGTTGAACACCTCTCCTTAACTCCTCCACGTTTTCCATTTTTATTTTTCCACCGTTATCAGTCAAACTATGTGAGTTGTCTGCACGTCCTCCTCAGCGCTGGTGACGTCAGGCTAAATGCTAGCATACATATCTATGAGTTAGCGCCCATACCGCCAGGCAGAAATCCAGTGATCAGGGAACGACTATCCTTCCTGGACAGGAAGCCCCGCCCAGAGCCATTTGATTGACAGCTCAGTCCACCAAGCGTTTTGTCTTTGCTTTATCCTTGTGTCACAGGAGTGCCAAAAAGGAAAAGCAAATGCAATACGAAAATTAAAGATGATTTTCCTTTTCATTTATTTATTTCTCTTTATATTTCCACATTTATTTATTTATTTATTTCCCTTTATATTTCCACATTTATTTATTTATTTCCTTTTATATTTCCACATATATTTATTTATATATTTATTTCTCTTTATATTTCCACATATATTTATCTATTTATTTATTAATGTGGCACTCCTATCGCTCCATATCTATTGCTTTCCAGTGTCATAATCAATGTTCAGTCGCTTTTATCCACAAGGTATAAAATGTTTTCATTTAAGATCAAATAACAAGCCAAATCACTGCATGTGACGTCTAACTTTCGTTGCAATTGTATCAGAAAACATTTCATAGAGCACATACTGAGAATATTACTTCACACGGCTGCAAAATAAAAGTTAAATTAAACAATAAAACAAATAAAATAAAACAAATTCAGAGGACTGTGCTTAAAACCTCATTTCTCTGAATGCAGCCTGAGCCCTTTAATTCATACTGAAAATGTTAATCAAACATTTGTAGTATACTGCAATAAAAGATACATGTTCTCATAACCAAGATACGATCGGCCTCAGCATTTTCACTCAAGAACCTGATACAGCAGCAACTTTTGCTTTTGGTTTAGTCACGCTGTGTTAGTCAACAAAACAAGAGTTTTCACTCCAACCTTCAGAAACGGAGCTGAAATTAACTTTATTGCCTAGAGCTGAAAAGAAAAAATCCTACAAGAAGAAAAGTAGTGAATGAACAAAGAACAATAAACTGTGAAATAGAAGATTGATTTTTGGCTTTTTTTTTTTTTTTTTTTTGTTGAGCAAAAAAAAATAAATGAAAAAAGGAGAAAAATCTTTAAGCACATTCATACGGAGACAACGAGAGCAAGTGAGAGCAAGTGAGATAAAGTGATGCAAGTCAAACAGAGGAAACATGAAGTTAGGAGGCTAAAGTGAAAGAAATAAAGGAAGCTGTCAAGAGAGGAAAAATTAAATACAGTGTATTGACAATTCATTCATCACCACCAGCAAACCAATAATCTGCATTCATCTTATTAACTGGAATAGAAGTTTCAATAATTTTTTCTGACAAAATGATGTACAATCTGTGCTCAAATAAAGCATCTCAACATTCAGTAATATATGTTCTACACAACGTGTGTTTCATATTCATACTTTTACACATTTATCCCACATAGTGACACCTGTGCCGGAAAAAATAGCTTTTCTGCTACCGTGCTTAACATGGCTGTCATAATTGTGTCTAGCATGACTTCTACATGTGAGTGGCCTGGAGACTGGAATCAGCAGACTCTATGAATAGCCAGCATTGTTCACTGTTGAAAAGAGAAAGGAAAATGCAGTGCCTTGTAGCAATAATTCATGGATACCTGAGAGCGATAAAACGTTATTACCTAACTGCACACATTGCCCCTCAGTACTCTTCAGACTATTCTTTGAGGATCTGTTTTATCTCCTTGATGTATCTACTCCAAAGGTTCTGTTGGATAACGTAGATTAAGAGCTCCTCAATCAGCATTTACACTTCAGTTTCACCCATGAGAATAAGTTTCACATATTCAGTATGCAGACAAGCCGACTGAGAAACTCCTGCATTTCCATAGTAATAGATAATTTTCACATTTACAGTAATCATGGCTGTGAGGATGGTGAAGAGAAGGCATCTCAAACTGCAGGCGTGGGGATAATTGTACTAATGGTGAGACTTATGCGGTTTTGTTTATCTTTGCTAATGTGATCAAAGAGATTTTTAGGTTTTCTTGGCTTTTAGGATGTAAGTATTTGTGGGTTTCATATTCAGCTTTATTTCAGCTTTATTTTTAGGTCAATTTATATAACATCAAAACAGTGCACAGATTTTTTTTTGTTCCATTCTTTCTTTCTTTGATATGTGGAAAACATTCCTTTTAAGTTTTGTGTAATGTACTTTTCTGACAGAGCCTGGGTGGAAGAGGGATGTACTGTGACACTGTCTTTAAAGAAGTGCAGAGCGGTGGGAGTTGTGTATTACGTTCTTTCACAACACAGAGGGGAGTCTCAGCAGGCTTGTCAAAAGCTGTTATTTATTTCATTTTTTCAAGACAATGCACCATGTTGCAGTTGTCAGCATTGTCATCTCACAACCATTTGAGTCTCTTGAACAGCCATTCATCCTTCCATCTACCCATCTCTATTCATCCACACAAGGGTCTGCTGGAGTCTATCTAAACGGTTACCAGGCAAAACTCACCAGTTCCTCACCTGGCACCTCTTAAACACTTGACCACAAGGAAGGCATACAGTGGTGACATGAGTAGGAGGGTGAAAGTCCAAGAAAGACGAAACCCTGCAGGCTGGCAATACCAGGTAAAGAAGGCAAAGTTGAATATTTGGGGATAGGAGGTTGGCTCATACTGGACATAGGAAAAGCAATAAAACAGAGAATCACTGATTGGCTACTGACTCATCCAAGAGGTTAATTTAAAGCTGGGAGGCCGAAGAGGCACTGAAAAGCAAGGAACCCCTTCTTGAAATTATATATTATGGAAATGTTTTGAATTAAGGTTTTGATAAAATATTTCTCTCTGTTTGGGTCTACTGTTTTAACCTGCATTTTGTGTCTGGGTAATTACTGAGGCTTACTTCAAATCTGTCAGGAACTGATCTCTGAAACCAAATGAATTGAACTGAACTGAACCAAACTGACATAAATTGAATCTATTGCTTTTTTCATTTTTGAAGTGAAATTGTCAGATTATAAATTGAGAAAGAAAGGAAAGAAAAGAAAATTAGGTAAGAAACAGTTGAAGGGTTGGAAGTGTAGCAGAAGGCGCACGCAATGTATGGTTGAAATCTCCAAAGATTCCAATGATTGCAGTATGGTCTGGTTGTTCTCTGGCAACGTCTGAGCAAATGATGCCACATGCATCTGGCTGGTAACCGTTGAACTCAGTAGACAACATGGAGATGACTGCGACTCTGCTTCCATCTAAACTAGATAACTTCTGTTATCTTGCCTCTGAAGAGTGCAGACGTGTCTGCTGCTTGCTCTTGCTGCTTCCCGCTTTTGCTCTTTTAAATCATTCAACTTTTTCTGTCATCTCAAGTCTTGGATTTGAATTTGTTCTTCTCCTTTTAAGTGTACCAAGACTTCCTGAATATTTTTTGTGCTTTTTATAAATCATCTGACAAATCAGCAATGACAAACCTCTCAAGATGCCCGAAGGAGTAATCCAAACAAAGTCTCCCTGTGAAAACTGTTGGATATATCAACAAGAAATCCGGGTGCTTCAAGAATGGATTTTTGCCTGAGAAACTGAAAAAGGACTTCATGATACGCTCCCAATGGAATCCAGTGGTAAGAAGTCCACATTTACTTCCAAAGGAAAGGGTGAAAAGACTTCAACTATGACCACTCTCATGCTATGAAGTCCATCTGGTCCACAACTCAGCAGTGGCCTCGCAGCTCCAGTTGGGACACTGACCACAGTCTCAACAGGTCAACTAACTCCACCATCGGTCAATGTAACACCACTGTCGATTTTGACTTGATAAACATTCGCTCACTTGTGAAGAAGGGGGATCTTGTTCAGGATCTCATTTGAGACTGTAAGCTGAATTTTCTTCGCTTAACTGAAATGGGAAATTTTGTTTGCCTCAACACATTTTCTGCAGCGGAGTTTGTTTATGGTTTGCTGCCCCTTGGCTTGAGCCTTGTGATGATTCACCACTACCAGTGGAAAGTTAGACTGTGTGTGCTCCAGTTTTGTTTGAATACACTACTTCACATTTTTTAAAATGACTTTATAGCTCTTCTCGCTCAAATCTCTACAATTTCTCCAATTATGATAAAACTTGGTGACTTCAATATCCATATAGACAACTACAATAATACCTCTACCAAATACTTTGCTTCCTCTCTGGATAACCTTGGACTACAACAGTCCTTCTCAAATAGTGGGGCGGGACCCCTTGGGAGGGGCGCTGTGCGATGCCAGGGGGGGTGCCCCAGGGACCCCAGGGAACATGTTTTTTTTTTTTTTTTTTTTGCCGTACTGGGATAAAGTTTAATTGCACACATACTCCAGTAGGTGGCAGTGGCGCTCTCATTGTCCCACTGGGTCCAGGGAGTATTAGCTATAATGTGTTGGGTTTTTTGCACGGACATGTGTGCACGCAGCACAAAGCTGGAGATATGAAGTGACACCACTCAAGAGACACCAGGGAAAAATATCTAACAGGGATGAAAACAAAGACGGAGAGAGACGGAGATAATGAGACAAACGAAAGTCACCAGAAAGTTAAGAAGAGGAAATAAGACGATGCTGATGTAGCGCTTGGCTTCACTGTGACTACGGTGGGATTGATGCACTTTAAATCTTTACAGACAAAAAAAATATTTTCATAAAGTTAATCTTTGTTATAAGTTGATATATATTTCTTTTTTTTTATTTGTTTCCCTGTAAATAAGGATACCCTGTTATGCAGAGGTGTACTTACAATAATTTTATAGACAAATTATACTGTTATACTGTTTATAGTCGAGGGGGCACGAAATGTTTTCTTCTTCCTGGGGGGGCCCAGCAGAAAATAATTGAGAAGCACTGGACTACAACAATACATTCACTTTCCCACTCACTCTAAAGGTCATGTTCTGGAATCAGTTTGCTGTTCTGTTGTCATGCCCACCAAGTACAAAGCCAACTTCATTACCTTCTGTGACCATAAGCTCATCTCTTTCAAAATAGGTTTATCTCTTTCCAAAACCCACCATTCTCATTCCATTTCCATCAGGGAAATCAGGGATCCACTACCTGCTGTGGCCAAATTTTGCACAGCAGCTCTCCGCTTCACCTCCATCTTTCTGTCTGACCTTTTTTTGTTTTATGGTCTTTACAGTGAGCCCTCCACACCGAAGGGTTCCACCAAACACAGATTATCTTCCATCATTTAAATTCCAACTCAAAACCTACCTGTTCAAACTCATAATAACACTTTTACCTATCTGTCTGTAATGTTTTTACCTTTTATGTGTGGCAACATTTGGCCTCGAAAGGCATCTGTTAATAAAATGTATGATTGATATAATTATTATCATTACTTTATAATGAGACGTATACATTGTCCTTGTCTGGCCTGTACTGGAGGCTGGTCTTTAATTATGTTAACCCTACCTCCCATCATAAGAAGCCCATCTTTCAACTGAAATCACAGTTTTAAGGAAATATGAAAATGAAAAACAAGACCTCAAATAAAGGGATACCTGTACTTGTATAAGTGCGTCCGATTACTTTATTTTCCACATGCTTTGTCAATTTTGTTAGGATAGATCACAGTGAAGTCTAACTTTACCAGTCTTGTCAAATACCTGTGACACTGGACTTGGAAAAGATAAACCTTCCGGTTAAATAAAAAGCTACATGCACTATAAACTTGATTATAATTATAAATTGATGATGGAACCCTTGGAGTTTTTTTTTCTTATTATTATCATTTTTGGTAACATTACATAATTTCAGAACCGAAAACTCTGAAGAAACAGAATGAGACTTTCTTAACTGTTTGTTTGTTTATTAATTTATCATTTACTGTTTTAGTAAGACACTTGGCATAGACCTTTAGGTCTGGTTGTGTTCCTAATAAAATCTCTCTTTAGTTGCAGAGGTCCAGTCACATTTTAATTAAATCTGAACCAGAAAGTCATGCTTTCATTTGCCTCTCTGTTAGAGGGACAGTATTACACAACTGAAGTCATGAAAGGAAGCCCCCAATGGTTTTGCAGGCTGGGAACTCCTTCCTCCAGATAAAAAAAAAAAACAAAAAAAAACAAACATAGGTATAATAAGAGCATAGCAGCTATAAATCAAATGCTCTCGGTAGAGTCGTAAGGTAATCAGCTGTGGGTCTGCTGTGATGGAAACCACTGGGACGGAGTCACCAGAAATAGACAGAGGAGCTCTTTAATCAGGACAGAGAGCAACAGCAGAGCAAACTAGAAACCAGAGCTCCAACAGTCATTAGCTTCAGAGTGTAAGCACTACGGAGCACCTGCAGCTTTAAATGATCCACCTTTCCATATCACAGGAAAATTGATGTAGTGTCATATTTGGGAGATAAATTGATCCAGATGTTTTCTGAACAGTATGCTGATAGCATAATTGATTGAAAATGTTTGGTAGCCAATTCAAACTTAGCATGGTGTGAACAAACACTTTGGTCAAACAGATGCAGTTCAGTGTTGAACAGAAGCACAGTGCGCCCTCATAATGACACTCTCTATGTATGTAACATCTTTAGCACTAGAACCGCCAACATTCCAAACTTCCTAGAACCGCAGAGGGGGGTCATTTTGACCTCATTGCTGCAATAGCATCAGTGATGCTAAGCTGTCATTTCTAGAAGTTGTGAAGTGGCTAATTCTTAAATATTTATGAAATAATAATGGACACTTGTCGAAATAAGTGATTAAAATGTAAATTTTTGCAAGCTTTTTTCTAGGTGGCCAAACGCTGCACACTCTCTCTCTCTCGCTCACCCACACAAATAAATACATCGGTACATTCATAAACAAACTGTAGGGGCTGTATGTTAACACAAACATGAAGACAACAGCAACTGAATGACAGACTATTTACAATACAATTATCAGATTTCAGATATTAATAACAGATATTTTAATAATTTTGGAAAAAGGGATTAATGCTTGGCACTCCCCCTCACGCACACATTACTCCATTCCCAGCCCTCCTTCTCCACACCAGCGCGCCTCTGCCACCATACAGTCACAGATATGCTGTGGCATCACTTGGTCTATCAAGCACATAAATGTGCTCATAGGGTCGTCAATGTTGCGGCGCGCGTATGAAGTTGGACTGGGCTCTCCAGGCCCGCAGTCCCAGCGTTATGGGTCTCCAAATGGTTCCGTCTTTGGCAGTCTCATGTAGCTCACACACAGGTAGAGCTGGCTCTAAACAATGTAAATATTTATGATAAGATCAGTCAGAGTCGTAGCCTCGCTAAAATGCCAAATGATTAGGAGCAGAGGGAACTAAAATGCTTGACTTCCGAATTTACCTGTCAGAGTATTTCTGCGAGCCCCCGCTGTGTCTGAGGACTGAATGTATGTGGCGGGTTACCCCTCACTTGTCAATAGAAGCCAGACCTTTTTCATAAATTCAGCTCCTCATCCTGAGTTGATCTCTCTTCACCTGGTAAAAATGACGGGTCATCGGTCTCGTCCCCCCACCGATTCCTCCTCACTCACATCTCCCGTTATCTCTCCTCCTTCCGACTCTCCCTCACTCAAATCCTGATACAACAGCCAGGCTGTAGTTTTTTGTTGGTTTCATATCTTAAATTTTTCTTTTTGTTTGTAAGATTTAGTGATGATAGTAGCTGTCAAAGTCTGATAACTCCACAAAGTTTGAGCATTGCTTAGCAACGGGCGGGAGGGACTTGGTGCAAAAAGTGACAGCTGTGTACAGTGTTTATATGAGGGAGTAAAAATGGCTCCCTCAACAGATCCAGGTATTAATGGTCATATTTTATTCATATTCTCTTCTATTAATGAGGAATATTAAGATGTTCTAGCTCTGTGTAGTGCTCTTTTGTAGACTATTAAACTATTTTTCCAGGCACGATGGGAGTCCACAGATTTAGAGGAGTAGCACCTCGTTTCCATATTTTCCTTTTGTGTAGGCCACTTGTTTACTTCTTTTGCCCAAGTTTTCATTCAACATGTAAGATTTTTTTGAAAAGAAAAAGATTTTTCTTTTTGCTTTATGTGTGTCTAGTGAGATTTAAAGTAACCTTTGCTTTGTTTCTCTTGGTGCATGCACGCTATAATTACAACAATATTCTTTTCCTGTCAAACTAAAATATGGGTTATTAAAAAAAAGAAAAATAAACTCAAGCACAGGCCGCCAGTGCCATGAGATCTCATGGGTAGATGTTTCCCAGATGAAAGCTAAGCCAAAGCGGAACTTAATTTCCAACTTCTGAAGGGTTTTAGTGAACAAATGTGCTTCACTGCATCAATGAAATATTTTACACTCTTGAAACCTCTGATTTAAGTATTAGCAGTGGATCACCAGTTTATCTGAACTAATTTTCTAAACAGACTTGAAGGTCTCCTCTACATTGGAACCTTTTAGTATTTCTGCATTCAAATTAGGAAATGAGATAAATGAAGGCGTGCAGCAATCTTAGGTGAGATGGTAACAAAGTTACAGCCCTAGTCATTATTATGAAATATTATTAGAAATAAATAGAACTTCAAAATTGAATACCCATCTATAATTATCTAGAGCTAGTTTCTGTAACTCCACAGTTAACTCTGTGTTTAGTTTTTTTTCAATTGCACGGTTCCTTTTTTCAGTGGCAAATAGCTGGTCTCTACAAAGGTCTGTGGAATTTAGGTCAGTTTAAAATGACCTCTTTTTTTAATCCATCCTTTTTTGGCATTGGAGATTACTTTCAGCTTTGACTCTAAAATGCTTTGTTAATGTTCTCATTTTACCTTTCATTTGATCCATTATGTGCCTGCAGCTTCGAGTCCCACAGAATGTGAGTAGCCCTTACAAATTTTTTATTATAGTTTGTGTCACTTCATTGAAGCATCTTCACAATTTTATAACTCTGAAATTCCTTTATTAGAAAATGGACTTCTTTTGCACTGTAAACATTTCTTGGCTTGTTTGCTTTTTTTTTATTCTATTTTAATCATACACATACTTATAAATGCATCAAGGGCAATGTGGAACTTTTGTGAGACAATTGTGAGACTAACACAATATTATTGTCATGGCCTGGGTCGGCCATGACAGCCCTGTGTGTGTATGTGTCTGTTAAATTGGCGTCTCTCCCTGTCTTTAGTGGTTCCTGTTTTACTTTGAAAGGTCTGTTCTGTCTTCATGGTTTTCTGCTTTGCTTCCTTCCTCTTGTTACCTTGATTCCCTGCACCTGCCTCTCGTTTGTTCCGCTGTGTATTTAAGTCTTGTCATTCCCCCCTGTCTGCATGGCTTCATTAGTCTTTTTTTCATGCTTGCAGTTCTGCCTGTTTTCCCTCTCATTGTCTCCCTGGAACTAAGTTAAGTTTGTGTTTTTGTGTTTTTGACTTTGGATTTTTGGATTTTGTGTTTTTGTATAATAAACTCCTATGTTTTGCACTCCTGCTCCTGGGTCCTACCATCCGTAGCTGCAAATCATGACAATTATGATTTCTAAGAGAGAGAGAGAAAGAAGAAAAATGCATTTTCAGTGCCTGAAAAAGAATATGGCTCCAATCGTACACTTCCCTTAACCCATTACCACTAGACGCTACCCTCAAATTGTGTGTAGGAACCTCCACTGATGCAATCTTCCGCGCACTATAGCCGCTACCCATTATGCCGACTCCGTTACACACTCTGTATCTCTCCATCGTGGGTTTAGGAAAGAGCATAGCGGGTGGCCTGACCACCCGTAACCCATGTCGATGCATACAAGAGCGCCTCCAAATGGTGTTGATGCGCATCCACCTGGTCACATGTGGATGTGCACCAACAGCTCTACCTCTCAAAATTAATTCTTGTATAAAAAACGTGATTTGGCCTCAGTTAAACCCCTGAGAAATTGGAAGAGATTGCCGTAAACGGCTTGCTCACCAGTTGTTTGGGAAAGCGGGTTTGGGAAAGTAGCGCAACCTGCTCGTTAAAGGCAATGGCTGCTGACGCACTGATTGGTTTACCAAGTAAAACGCCCTAACCACTCATATGCATAATGCAGCGGGTAGCGTAGGTGGGATAGCGGGTATAGCATGGATGGAAGTTTGCCATTCCCCCTATCTCTAAATAGCAGCTTTAGCAGATCTGGCTGAAGATCAGGCCCTGTGTCTTCATGATGTGTCTGAACTGTGACATAACACAAGCCTGACAAAATCAGAATCTATCCAAGATTCTCTTCAGACCTTGCATTAGTGCCAGCTACTTGTGATCAGATTTCCTACACTGTAAAAAACAAATCCATTGTTTTTACGGAAAAACACTGGCAACAGTGGTTGCCAGAATAATCTCGTTAAAAATACAATAAAACATAAACAGCATTACAGAATAACAGTGCATTTCACTGGGATTCCATGTAACAATTAATGATAACTAAATGTAACTTTTACAGGTATGCAATGTAAAATAATCAATAAATAATTGTTTATTTTACGGATATTTAATGTACAATTAACAATGACTTCATGAACATTTCAGCAGGATTCAATGTAAAATAAGCAGTTTTAGGATGTAAAATGTACAAATTGTTCAGTAATGTTTACATACAGTATGTACTGTATTTATTATAGGATTATTCTGACAACCACTGTTGCCAGTTTTTATCCGTAAAAACAACGGGTCATGTAAAATAAGAAATTTTAGGATGTAAAATGTACAAGTTGTTCTGTAATGTTTACATACAGTATGAGCTGCATTTTTAAAGGATTATTCTGGCAACCACTGTAGCCAGTTTTTATCCCTAACATCAACAGGACATGTACGCATGGAATACAGTTTTACTTTTTATCCGCAGTGCTTCAAATTACTTCTAAATGCTAATTTGAAGAATTTGAAGGCTGTAACAAACCACTCGTTAGTCAATGAATCATTCTAAAGAATAAAAGTTTATTTTTGAAAACAGTCACTCAAAGGAACATCTAAAGGAATAGAGAAGAGAAAGAAGCACATACAGGATCTCCATTAGTTTCAATTGTTAAGTTAGCCAATAATCAAAGACAACAGTAGCAGTAGCAGTATCACACGGCCACCTTTTTTAATGGCTTGCCAATCATGGGCTGGAACATGTAGAAAAAACCCTGAAAAACGTCTAGGGGGAACATCCACTGCTGTGGTCACTCAAAGAACACCTAGGGAATAAAGACACACACACACACGCACACAATAATCTCAATTAATCAGTAGCAATGGAAACAATAACTGTTGTACTGTTGCTGCAGTATGAACTGTCTGGACACTAGGCACTGTCCTGAGACAGCCAGCACTGTCTGTCCTGGGACAGTCGGGCACTGTGCCCAAGTCTCTTAGGACAGTGCATCGCTCCCCTGGACAGGACCTGGTTGCCCCGGGGACGATGCCTGGCTGTCTCAGGATGGGGGCAGTGCCTGATTGTCTCTGGATAATGTGTAGCATCGTGGAAGAGTGTGGCCGTCTCTGGACAATTGGCACTGTCCCAAGACAATGAGTAGGACAATAGCAACAGTACAGTACAGTTACTGTTCCCACTGTCTCTCCCATTAATTTCATTTGTAAAGTCAGTCGATAATCAAAGAACAGAGTACTAGCACTAGTACCTTTTTAAATGGATCGCCATTCGTGGTCTGAGAGGTCCTGAATCAATGTCAGGACTCTGGCATTAACATGCAATCGCGTAGCATTGGTTCGCTCCACTTTGGTCCCCCTCTCTGGATTTAATAGAGAAGAAACATCTAGGAATACAGAGAAGACAGAGGAAACACATGTATATAATAAACACCCGTACAGGGGAAACACAAATACATGATACAATTGCCTCCACAACAACAAAGGCAAAGGATAAGTGTGAGGTTACAGTTTTCTTTTAATTAAAACTTTATTGGTAGGCAGGGAGCAAAGGGGCCTCCAAAGACACTGTCTTTTTTCTTTTTTGCTCAACATGAATCAGAACGTTAACATTTCGCATTACATGTTCGAGGTAGATAATGCATTTCCATAAATTGCAAATTACAGGAACATAACTCTTCATGAGCTCTGTCTTTGCACATCCACAGTAGAGGACTGAAGCAGAACATGTATGGTTTGAGTGCTATAATTGGCTTCCCCTATACAAGTTCAAAACATGTTACGCATTTCTACTGTATCACAAGGAAAATCAGGTAGAAATTTTGGTCTCTACTAAGAAAAGTCAATAATACCATTCATTAATACATTAATGGGTTGGTTAGTAATCTGCCTGGGGGAGATTGGCCCCATTCTGCCTTCTATTCAAAGTTTTAACTCAAACTGAGTTGTGATCTTGAGTCAGCCTGCGTTTCCATTACTAACCAGCTACTCAGACATGGGTGGCGAGAAAAGAAGTGGGCGGTAAACAAACATGGAGTATATGGAGACATTAGTGGTGCTGCATTAGTGATGCTTTTACTCTCTCAGAAGATGAAAATGATAATGTAGGCTATAGCCAAGTGAGACACAACCGACTAGGCTACAGAAAGTGGCGACTTTACCAGTTCTTTCACAAGAAAGAAATAGATTTCAACACAGGGCCATGACTGTGATGTGGATTTATGTTGTGGGTGATTAATTTAGTACTTCAAATGTATGCATGTTTCTTATTTTCTTGCAGTTGTAGAGAGTGAACGTACTGAATAAGAAAAGGATAAAACCACTTCCAAACATGCAATCATTCAACTGTTAGCTACCTGTCTAGTTCTTCAAGATAGGAACACAGTGCGAGGGCAGCATAGGCCCTGTAGGTATTTATATGCATATTGGTTTGGTTAAAAACTCAGCGAAATTACTTAATAAATCAAACATAACAATGGTTAAATTAAATAAATACAATTTTTTTTAAAAACTTACCTCTGTAGAAACTCCAGGGTTGATGCAAGTGCAGTTGGGTAATGGATGTTGAAGCAGTAATAAGAGCCAAACATCATGCACAAAGAGGAGATGAAGGAAGAGATGTTCTCGTTGACGATGACGTGATCCACACACAGCATCATCCTTCTGGAAGAATAGCAGGATTGTCCTTAAAAGAAAAAAAGAAAGAAAATTAATATAATCCAGAAATTAAGTTTACATTTTCACGTCAGTCACTAACTCATGTATCAAGGATGAAAACAAGTACGTACGAACCCACACCATCAGAAAAAAAAGGGGTAAATTCATTATAGTACATCTACGGTATGTGTCAGGCTTTCCTCTTTAACTCAGATAAGTGAGGTTAACTTACCACATACAACAATCGTTGGAGTCAAGGGAAGTCGGTCCATGACCACTTCTCCAGCCAGGCAAGTGTCCTCCACGCAATGGAACATCACATCATCTCTCTCCCGTCAAAATAAGCCAGAAGAAGCAGCACCATCTCTGTGACCTGTGCGCTGACTGCTTGTTCTCCCATCATAATCTGTAGCTTTGTTGCAGCTTGGTAGAATCTTTTGGATTTGTTGACAACAACTGTCTTCATGAAGTCCAAGAGCCGTTCCCCCTTCTGTTCCACATTTTTCAAGAAGGTTTCCTTCAGGTCAACTCCAGGGAGCTCGTTGAAGTGAACATTCATGCCAATTTCATGAAACCAATATGGCCAGTTTTCCTGGAGGTACTTCATGTCTTTCCCTTGGTTCACGTCTTTTCGCTGGCTGTAGAATGTGGACTTCATCAGCATTTTCAAAGGACCTGGGCTTTGTTGATTCTGGCTCAACAGATTTTTAAGCTCCTCTTTCTTCTGCTGCTGGGTTTCGGCCGTTTCCCCAAGGGGCAGAAACTTCACATGCCAACGGATGCACCCATAGGTGTCTTGAATCGCTGCACGTTTTTCAGGTGGGACTTCATCAGTGTCAGAGTCGTGTGATTTTCTTTTTGTAATTTTTGGTGTTATAGGTCTTTTCACATTTTCGATCCGATTTTGAATTTGTTTCACGAGGGAGCCATACCCTGTGCCAATTACGTCACCCTCAATCACATATTGAAGTGACTTGGGGTATTTAGCCACCAATTTCTTAGCCACATCAGCAGCATTCTTCCTGCTTAAAGACGTGGTTACTTTCATCATTTCACGGACCACAATTCTAACCATCTCTTTCCTCAGACCTGGATTTGGACGCCTTTCCCTCTCCAAAGCCTGTGTTAACTCCTCTGGGAACTGTCCCCATGGTATTGTGAATGACTCTGGAAATGACTCTCTGCCACTTGGGCTCTGACAGCTGCTGGACGACGACGTTGGCGACAGAGACATCATGGATTGGGAAGGTCCTGGTGAGGCAGTAAGGCAACCACTTTCTTGGGCCGGACCTTTACAAATGCACATACACGAAACAGACATAACATGAATGGTTTTACATTTTAATTGAACTTCATAACAATGTTGAGAACAGATCACATCATAAAACCACCAAGCAGTCAGGATGCTGAACAATGACGTTAAACTTACATTTCAGACTCCATGCAGCAACCAGCTTCCTGGCTTGTATGGACCTCAGGGCTGACAACAAATCATCTTCTTTCAGAAACTGGAAGTCATCAGGGGTCTCTACCCCCAGAGATTGGAGAGTTTCCTCCAAGATCTCCCTTGTAGCATCTGGCAGGTCAGGCAAGACCTCCGTGATGGCAGAGTGTAGAAATGATTTGGAAATCTGTACAAATTTCATTTAAGATGCATAAGTAAATATTTACAAAATGTAGCAGATTTACTGGTTTACTACATTTACTTCAGAACATTGTAGTTTGCGACTAATTCATATTGAAGTTAAAGTTGACTACAGACAAACATTGCAAAAATCACATGGACAAAACGCTGTGTTTCAGTGGGATGACTCTGTGTGCATCCATGGTGTATGAAGTCATTGGGTAAAAATCTAGTAAGGCCTGTATGTTCACACACTTCATTCCTGTACTTTGCAGTCTAATGGCATACAGATGGTATTTGGGAAGGAAGACAGATTTGTGCAAGTCCATAAGAACATACACTGCATCATCCTTAGTTAGAATTATAATAATCTTCCCAAATTCCAGAGACTTGTTTAAGACTAAAAAAATCCCCCTTCTTGTAGGTTGTACCTCTGTACTGAATTTCTGTTGAGACAACAGTATCCCTTTCTGAAAATCCAAATTCAGAAGCAGCATGAATGACAGCTTCACTGTAAAGGTTGGGAATAAAAGTGCAACCATTTTTAATTTGTAGTACCTCACTAGATCCTGGTCCTGCCGAGACATATGCCTGGCACATCTGATGCCTCTCAGAAAGAGTGAGGCAAATGTTCTTGAAGTTCTTCAAATGTCTGGCACATCCCTTGAAATAGCTATGTTTGCTTTCAAAACGCATCATCCACAGTCGAATAAGGGGGCCAAATTTCAGGATTAGTGAGGGATAATGTCTCATGTAATGGTGTTTCAGTTTGAGAGGACTATGAGGAAACAAACATGTCCTTGAATCCAGATACTCCTGAACTATGATTTCAAGGTAAGCTATCTGTGACACTGAAATCTTTTGTGCACAAACTAGATCAACAATATCCTTGAGCAGGAGAGTCAACTGCCACACGTCATCATCAGCATTTTGCACCTTGTCGCCAATTAGAACAGGTAACAACCTCAAAAAATTACAATTCTGGATCGCGTTACCAGAGAGTTTGCGTGCACCAGACTGGACAGTGCAAGGCTTGGAGAGAGCATCTGAACCTTTGAACTGGAATTGTTTGATTCACCTGTTCAAAAGGGTATATATGAACCATTTCTTGGTCTTGATTAAATAATTCAAGTACAGACCAAGGTCATAGGACAACACGCCCTCAAAAATGTCATGGCCTAAACATGGTGGGAGCCCGGGTTGGCATACATAAAAGTTTGGCACATCATTGAAAACTGACCTCAGTTTTATTCCTTTGACGTCTGTGCTCTCCTCAGACAGAGCGGCGACAGCAGCGTCATAGGAATCAGCAGTTCTTTGCTGGCCGCAAAGATTGGGTTCCTTCTTAAATTCGTCTCTGGTTACCTCACAGTACCTGCAAAAATAACAAGACGTGAAATTTTCGTTAAACCCTCCAATGCCATGTGACCCTAAATTATCCCCAGCTATGCAGTACAAAGCCCCACGGACAGTTTCCCCTCCTACAGTCACTCCATTTTCTGCTAAATCTGCCAAATCCGAGATCAGGTCAGCAAATACTTTGGCACATCCAAACTTTTTTAGATCATTTTCTCCACACAACAAGACTAAGGACATGTGATCTGTGTTGGATCGCACATGAACTGGCAAATTCGCAAGAGAAAGATAAACGGCGAGAACTTTGTGCTTTTTTTTTTGCTGAGCCGAGAGGATTGACTACTTCAAATGCATCTTGGTACAAAATAAGCTGCAGGCCTCCTGGGTTTGCAATGAAGAACGGATTGGACTTGAAGGCCTGTCCATCACAAGTGTCACCAAGGACACGTGCATCTGTTTCAGTAGTCTGTTGCAACACAGAATGTTTCCAAAATTGTGATTCTAGTAAGTTAGTCAGTGTCTGCTTTATAGGTATGTAATAAGCATTTCTTTGTCTCATATCATCATCATATCCTAATCTTACTTCTTTGGGCTCTACATATTTGAACATCTGTTTGAATGTCTGAGCTCTCATGTAGGCTGTTCTCAGTGGGCCTTTATGAGATGAGGCGAACAGATCAGAATCCTTAATACAATCAGAGACTTTTCCCATCACATCATCAGTAAGATTTAACTCATCTTTCATGACAGAGTGTAATTTGCTCAAAGTGTAATCAAGTCCTAATTCATGTAGATTTTGCATCTCTTCAACAATTATCTGTATAGTTGAATCTGGAAGCAGCAGCTGTCCTTGTAGTTTTAAATAGAGCAGGCAAACACTCCTGAGAAAAATTTCATCGGAAACCTGTGTCGGTTCAGTACTTACTGGTAGATCTGCTGCCTCATCCACCGTCTGCAAAACCTCTTCACAAGCCGTGGCAGAGGACTGTGGTGTGATTTCTCTGTAAAGATCATTTATGTTATTCACTGAACAGTCTGGATGTTTCCTAGACAAGTGCACTGCAAATGATGACCTCACAGTAAATGTGTTTTGACAACCTGCCACTGGACACTTAACAGATCTTCCCTCCAGTAAATGTTTTTTTAAGTGTACAAGAAGTTCTTGCACATCTGAAATCGGTCTGAGCAAAGTGACACAGCGCATACAAAATTAGACACAATGGCTGTGTTGGCATTAACAGACGAGGTTGGGGCATTGTGCTTCCTATAGAAGTGAGACTTAAATGATGCATATGTGCAAAATGTCTGCCTGCAACTACTCTCACACCTGAAGACACAGCGTGGTTCGTTTCTGTGAATCCTACAATGCAACACATAACCCCTCAATGTTTGCAAGGTTCTCCCGCAAAAACGACAACGAATCATGGCAAGGGGAGCTTGAAAACAGGTGAAACAATTCTTATCTGTCAACAGTCAAAAGCAAAAAAAAATGCACCAACATTGATAGCTGTCTATCAGCGAGTGTAAAATAAAATTAAGACACGATGTATCGTTTCACAACATGAACACAATGTAGCTCGCTTCTGTGAATCCTAAATGCAACACATAACCCCTCAACGTTTGCAATGTTCTCCCGCAAAAACGAACGAAACGAATCAGGGCAAGGGGAAAAGGGCGCGGAGAGCTTGGCTGCTTGAAACTGCAGCAGCACAAAGATAACAGTAATCGCTCATAGAACAATTTCAAACATGAAAACACACCGTTTCTTGAAAATAAACTGGTTTAAACTTAACCTGATGGTATGCTTCATCTGTATTAACTCAGCTCTGCTGATATACTTGATTAGCTAACTTGGCTAACCAAACTGTCTGGTAACATGAAGTTGACATCGAGTAAGATATTAAACGACCGCTCTTCAGCTATCTTTAGCTCTGAATGAACAGAAAGGGAGGGTGATTCTTCGGTATAGATTACCTTCTAACTTTTGACGACAGTGTTTAGGTTGGATATCCGACGGGAAAGTTTCACTCTGACTGCGTTGAGGCCGCGTGCAAGCAAGTGAAGCACGTGCTGCGCGAGGCTGATCTGCCTTTCTTCTTCTTCTTCGTTAGGTTTTATTGGCGGTTGGTGCATTACCGCCACCAGCTGGACTGGAGTGTGAACAAGCGATAAGCCTTTCTTAATGACTGACTCAGGTTTTTCCTCTGGGTATCATATTTCTTGCAGTGAATTAGTACATGTTCAACTGTTTCTTGTGTGCAGTTTCCAGTAGGGCGTTTGCCTATTTTGTGCAATGTGTGATTGAGACCTGTATGACCTACTCTCAGATGTGTTATACTGTTTTCCTCCCTACGAGTC
This sequence comes from Hirundichthys speculiger, assembly GCA_018398805.1. Classification (NCBI taxonomy): domain Eukaryota; kingdom Metazoa; phylum Chordata; class Actinopteri; order Beloniformes; family Exocoetidae; genus Hirundichthys; species Hirundichthys speculiger. Next base: position 814,483 of record JAGFBZ010002465.1, read on the forward strand.
GTCTGATCTCCAGAAAACATAGGTCTAAATAAAAACATTTAACCCCCTTGATTTGGCTTGATTTTGTTGTAAAACCAATTGTGACATTCACTGTATGTTTTATTTTTTTGTATTTTTTTCCTTCTCTTTCCCACAAATTATCTGTGTACAGATTGTATTTTGAATTTTTTCCAGTTAAAAAAAAACAAAAAAAAACATAGGCCTAAATGTCTAATTATCTGAATAACAAGCAGGCTACACTAGTCTCTGTAAAATTATTTTCCATGCAGGATTCAACAAAATTAGTATTGTTTACTTACCTTGGGATTGTCGCTGGTTTAAACAAGAAGTTCCCAATATGTCCAGAGCAGCTTAGGCCTTAAAATATCTCTGTAGTCATTTCTCTTCCCAAGGTTTGACTGGACGTGGGCAGAGTCTTTTTTCTCACAGACAAAATAACACCTCTTTCTTTATCCCCCAACTTGATTAAAAAAGATTGGATTAGCCTATATGCTTTCAGTTATGGCCAGCCACATGATGTATAGTTCAGAGAAGATTCAAAACAAGAAATAATCACATATATCCTTTAAAAAAAAGTGGATAACTAGGCTAAATGTTAAATAGGTAAAATTGAAGTGGTGGCAGTCTTCCTTCAAACATCCATGTTTGAAGTCTGCAGAATTAAATTGTAATTTGAACACAATTTTACTGTTGTTTAATATACATTGTATTGTGTTTTTGGAATACAGTATTTAATTGTCACAATAACACAAATAAGTTATTTTAACAATGACATTTTGTTTCAAAAACAATATTTTCATGATAAATTTACAATAACATTTAGTTTGAAGTTTTACTAAATTACACTGTAAAGAAAACTATGTTTAGCTGTAATACCTTTTACATTTTTTTAATGTTGAGATTTTACGGTGTTATTCTGTTATTTCTACGGACATTTTTTACAGTGTAGGATGCATTTTAATGCCAGGTCTGAACAGGGTTTTTGTTTTGGGCCATCCCAATTTGAAAATATGCCCTTTAGTGAACCTTTCAGATGTACAGGTTGGAGATAGATAACTTATATTATTAACTTATTATTATTTTGTCTGATGTGTTTGTGTTACACCTGGGAAAATAGTCTGGTTTTGGTGTTATAGGTCTCTTCTGAAGATCACAAATTCCTCTTTCAAGATGTGAAATTTTTATTTCATATATGCTACAGAATGTAGCATTTAATAGCAATGCTGGGATCTGGAATTGAAATGGATCAACGAAAATACATAACTCCTGACATTCACCACATGATTATTGGAGTATTACTGTCACAGCCACAAAGTGGCTGTCCCTCACATTAATTAGACAACCTTATCTTTGGTGTTTTACCTGGACTGGTTCAACAGGGGATTTTCAATGACATTGTACCAAAAGAGGGATCAATACAAGCTGTCTGTAGCAGTTTTGAAAGTAAGAGAAAACTTAAATCCTCTATAAACTTAATTATTTACTATTATTGAGATTTTGACCTAAGCTTCTGCACACCACTCTACTATATGTTCCTATGATAATCATATTTTCATCGAAAAGTAAAAGTCAATACATTGTTTTGTGGAATGTAATCCCCAACTTTTCTATAGGAATTTTACAGTGTTGTAGAGACTGGTTGGAACTTACTGAAAGGTGTTGGACAGCTGAACTTTAATGCTTTTTCTGTTTAAGTTTGGCACATAACGTTCAATAACCAAACATCATTACTAAATCAGCACCTACAATAACGCAAAATACAGTGTACAGAATACAGTATAAGCCGTCTTTTGTGCTGGGAGAACTGAGGTGTTACTGTGAGACAGTGATGGGAATTTTAACAACTGATCCTTGGTGCAGCTTTATTACCTTCCCTCCCTAAATCCATTCTCAGTGGGTTGTTAAGTCTTCTCACTTCAGTCTGACTTCCCACTCATTCATTAACACACAAGCTCCCCTTTATATCCACTTGTTCTCCCTCTCTCTTTTCTCTGAAACCACTATAATGTCTTTACTTTCCTCATCCTACATCAGCTCTTATAGCTCTTTCGTCCCAAACACTACTGGGCATGAGTGCAGTTGACTTGGGTGAGCGTAAAGACAGCAACTGCACTCCGGTATGCACCAGAATGGCCGTACTGCGACCTGTCAGAGGAGGTGGTCTTGGTACAGCTATCAGTGACCTCTGATGCAGTCTGTTTGTGGTGCGAAAGCTCTACAACCACGATTTGACCCTACTGCAGGGTGTACACAACAAGTTTGCGCTAAGAAGGCTTCCATAGAGAGTTGGGTGTTGCTTTGCGAGTTTTAAAAGAGCATATAAACAAACATGGCCAAAGAAAGTAACACTAGGGGTTGCACTCAAATAATTTCCAGTCACAGTCGTGCCTTGTTAAAAACTTGTTTGCCTCAAGTGGTATAAACAAACTTAGAAGAAAAGTGATTTCAGGGTGGTTGTCCTGAAAACATCACCCAATGCTAAAACGGATACTGACCACTGAGAGTACTGACAGTTGTCATGTGGCTTATGGTTCAGCCTTTAGGCTACAGTGAAAACCACACTTGTGAACTGAAAAAAACAAAAGGATACAGGTGCGTACCAAGATATGTGAAGATGACATAGGTCATCATTCTGTTTTGCTTACATTTTTCTTTTTTTTTTTTTCCCTATTTTATTCCATTTCCTTCCTTAATTCATTCTCTAAACTGTAAGGAGTTGACCCAGAGTGCAATCATGCTGGTTGAATACTCTGATTTTGAAGTTGTTTGCCTGTGGATTTTAATGGAAAGGGGAGGGACAGGAACCTTTTAACGCTGATTAAAAAGGTGGCCATTAATGTACTCATGCATGCTGGCCAAGTGAAAACTATTTGGGCAAAAAAAAAGGTGATCAGCTTCGCTTCATTTTTCACCAGCAATTGCTGGGCATTGGTTTACATCCTGTGCTGAGCATTAATTTCACTCATACAAGTAGATCGAGCCCTATCTCATGGGAAAAAAAAGCATGAAATCCAAAACAGAAAACTTTTTATTTCTTCCAATGAACAGCTGCTTTACTCTTTTCATAACTGAACTTTCTGCCGAAAGGCAGCAGCTCTTGGCCTGCATGGAAAACCTCTAAGAGTTTCCCTCAAGACTTCGGTTGAGCAATGTTTTTCCTCTGACAGAGAACAAAGTAAGAGCACAACTTTCTACTTCTAGACCACAGAGAATGCTTTTCAAAGTAATATACTGTCATATGAAAAATAAAGCATGCTTAAAGTTTCATGTATTGCATTTCATATATTATGTCATGCATTATATTGGAAAAAAATAGATCTGAGACCAAAACTTTTAAAACTGTGACCTTGAAACTTCAAGCTGTACAGTTTTACCCTTTTTAAAAAATATGTTAAAAAAATCAACAGAATGAATGTAAGTATAACAAAACAACCCTTTTTGATGCCTTGTTAAAAATATAGATCTGCTGTGGCCTTAAGTGGTATGACTACAAAGTGACTTTGGCCTCGCAACTTATTATGTGTAAGACAATGAAAATAAGTACGATAAAGCAGCAACGGAATACAAAGATGACATTCTCAAGGCAAGAAATGTGCTGTACAGATAAACTTGCCTTGTCTTGCCTATCACTAAGGAGGTCCTCGGCCTCCAAACATGGACTTTGTCAGCTGTGTTATCGTGGTCTTTTATGTCATCATTTTTCTTTCCTCTATAATGGAAAAAATGTGACCATTTAAAAATTTCCTGTGAGACTGCATGGGTAGATCTGTTTCAGGTACTACAACGCCCTGTAAAAGGGCTTGCTGCTGCAGTGAAATAAGTAATCAGTTTACCTGGAGCTGGGGCTGGATTTTCATTTACTTCTCCCTACCTTGAGCAAATTAGAAATAAAACCTCTTCATGAAAACTGTCAACATTTTATGTGCTCAGTTTGAGAATCTTATCGTGGTTTGGATGTTATAGAGATTCTGCAACAAATAGAGGGAATGAGGTGGCTGCACACACAATCATAAAAATACAGTAGTTGGTGCATGATAATCACCTGACATGAGTCACTTTGGAGCTCATATTCTGCTAGACTCCTTTATATACCTGTATTCTAGTGTTGAACTCAGAGCTCATCTTCAAAAGGCTTTGGGGGATAATCCGGTTGTCTGTGGTGTATTTACAGCTCAGTGACGAGGTGCTACTGTAAGTCATGTTCAGTCAAGTGTGTTAGTATTTGTGTCCCTACATGGAAAACGATGTCCTCATCTTCCCAACTGTCCCAGATTTCAGAGGATAATTTGTTGTAAAGGATGTGGCTCAGTGAGTCTCCCATCTTTTGGTGGTTGTGAGCTGGGAGTCCCTGATGATAGGACCGTGCCAACAAGAATGTATTTTCTGTGGCAGCAAAGGACTTCATGGTTGACTAAGTGGAAGAGAAATGTATCTGTCATTGGGGCTGAAGAATATGCACTCCGTTTCCTCTCAGTCTGTTGCAGGGTTTTAGATGGATTTGGAATGAGCACTCAGTTTCTGCCTCCTCTGTCATTATCTTTTTTTTCTTAGAGGCAGAAACAAATTTCTGGCATTTTAGGAAAAGGCGAGGAAGGTCTTTGCCCACATATTGGCATTTCTTTTCTCAGGTGCTCATTAAAATGAAAGTCATTTTGGCCTTGGCATTGCAAAGAGAATATGTTGTAATTTAGAACATATTCTCCATAATTTATTCTAAATATGTGTTTTTTATCGACTGGATGTCTTGGCAAAAGGACAAAATATTTAGCCCCCTGTTTGTTGTGCTCTGTGTTAACATTCATGATCTCAGTCAGACTACAAATGTCTCCTTAAAATACATCGTCTTTTTCATGCTGGATACATGTGCAGGGTTGTAAATTTGCATTTTCCTCTGAGATCCTATGTTTCATTTTGCTATTGCATCTTTAAGTATCCCCAAACACAAACAGTCCAAGTTTGGGAAAAGAAATAAGTACAGGCATACACCATGTTGCTGATGCTTCCTCATTTACACTGCCAATTTTCACAATAGTCAGAGAATTTTCAGCTTTGAAAAAAAAAAAAAAATGTCTGCTCTGAATACTTCCAGCACTATATAAAGAATTCTGTATGATGCGTTTACCATGAAATGTTTCAGCTGATTACATCAATGAGCTAGAGGCTGTTGTAGAGAATACGTTTTTTTTTTTCTTTTTTTACATACAATAAAGTACAGAGGTATTTGGAGTTTTTATGATTTTTCCTTTATATACTACCACAGTGGATTTCAAATAAAGTGTAGATTTCAAGGTTTGATTGATGAGGTCTCACAAAAATATGACATTTTAAAATTTAGGAATTACAGCTATTATAAGTAAAATACCTCCATTTTTAGGGGTTTAAAAATATTTGGACTACTGACTGAAAAGAACATAATTGTCCAGATCCAGTCAATCCCCTCATTACTTCAAGACAAATGAAGCAGAAAACAGGTCTGGAGGTGATATCTGGTATTGAGTTGGCAATTGGAAGCTGTTGACTGGACTCCAAGGTGATCTCAATGCAAGTAAAGGAGGCCACCATGATGCTGAATAAAAGAGCAGCGTAAATCTGTAAGAGAGACAGCAAAGACCTAAGGTTTGGCCTAATCAATAGTTTGGTACATTCTTAAAAAGAAGTAAATCACTGAGGAGATGTAACAACTACAACATCTACAATGGCAATGTTTCAACGAGAAAAAACGAGGAGAGGAGAAGAGAGGAGACGAGAGGTGACTGTCCAGTATCCGTGTTTGGAGCCATGGGGGTTGTTAGGAGCCCAGTCGTTGTATCATTTCCGAGTCTGCGGGTGGTCTCTGCTGAAACAGTATATTATTAATTAAGTCCGTCGCTTCGGTCAGACTGGTTTTTGGCTGCTGACATGTGCCCATGTTACTTCTGTACTCTAAAGTTGCGCTACTTAGCTAACCAACCAACTTCCATTTCAACTGAAATTTCCAGTTGTATGTTTAAGAGCATTTCACGTGTATGTGTATGAGATTTCAAGATGTTTTTCTTTATGTGTGTAAGATTCAGTATAGTATGTGAGAGAGTTCGGTTTTATATGTGTGTGATGCTAATTCAGAATAATGTCCCTCACGGCACCTCATAGTACAGGGCTATACTCTGCTCACATTCAGACAAAAACTCTAAAACAAGGCAGTGCTTCACAGTGCAGATGGAAATGCACTGATGAACATAATTTCAGAAAGAAACTTTTTTGAAGGCAAAGAAATGGAGCATCTTTAAATGGCCAAGTCAGTCACCTGATCTCAGTCCAATGCAGCATGATTTTAATTTACTGAAGACTGTGAAGGTCTGGCAAAGCATCTTCAGGGCGGAAAGTTGCCCATGGGATAAGACTTACATTTACTGCTATGTCACTTTGTCCAAACTTTTGAGCCCCTGGAAATGGAGTTATTTTTCTTAAAAATACTAATTCCTTAAGTCTACACTTTGATCACATCTTGATTGTTTTATTTCAAATCCATTGTGCTATTGTATCAAGACAAAGTCATAAAAACTCTGCAATTGTTCATATTCTTCTAACTGACTGCTTAAATTCAAGGGTATATTTATGACAAGACACAATAACATAGTCTAGTACGTGATATTACATACTAGGGGTGTAATGTATGGAGCGATAGGAGTGCCACATTAATAAATAAATAAATAAATAAATGTGGAAATATAAAGAGAAATAAATAAATAAATGTGGAAATATAAAGAGAAATAAATAAATAAATAAATGTGGAAATATAAAGAGAAATAAATAAATAAATATATGTGGAAATATAAAGAGAAATAAATAAATAAATATAATGTGGAAATATAAAGGAAATAAATAAATAAATGTGTGAAATATAAGGCCCTAAATAAATAAATGTGGAAATATAAAGGGAAATAAATAAATAAATAAATGTGGAAATATAAAGAGAAATAAATAAATGAAAAGGTAAATCATCTTTAATTTTCGTATTGCATTTGCTTTTCCTTTTTGGCACTCCTGTGACACAAGGATAAAGCAATGACAAAACGCTTGGTGGACTGAGCTGTCAATCAAATGGCTCTGGGCGGGGCTTCCTGTCCAGGATGGATAGTCGTTCTCTGATCACTGGATTTCTGCCTGGCGGTATGGGTGCTAACTCATAGATATGTATGACAGCATTTAGCCTGACATCACCAGCGCTGAGGAGGACGTGCAGACAACTCACGTAGTTTGACTGATAACGGTGGAAAAGTAAATATGGAAAACGTGGAGGAGTTAAGGAGAGGTGTTCAACAAGAACTTTTAAGAGTTGCTCGGTGTGTGGATGAAAATGTTCAGCCGGACTACATTCTGAGGATGGTAGAAGATGTCAGCGAAAGTCTTGGGCAAATATCTGCACTGACCGATACAGACATTGATCCTGTTGTGTGGCACAATCTTGAAGAGGTAGGTACTTTATTCACAGCCTAAAATTCTACCATGTCATGTTATCAGTAAGCTTTTTCGATTCATACACAAGTCTGTAGAAGACGGTTGTCAAGTTCACATGCTGTATATGATGAATACATAACGCGTAATATATATTCATCATATACTAGCCACAGCTGAAACTTGTGCAGGGTTATCATGGGTTGAGGAGTAACAAGCTACATGTAAAAGGATTATGTAATTATATTACAAAATCAGCTTAATTAGTTACAGTATGTACTCATGAGGAAAAAGTATGTATTAAAAGTACAATTCACTAATCAAAGTGAGATTACAAAAAGGTTATATCTGAGTATTTTCCCTTTTTTTAAAAGCCTTTTTGCAAATTTTTTTGATTATTCATTTATTTATTTATTAATGTGGCACTCCTATCGCTCCATAGTAATGATCCATCGATCTGTACTGATTCATCAAATCAATGATGGATGATGCATTAGATTGATACAGAATTAAAAAATACTGTTTAAATATTATGTTATCCTTATCAATCAACATTATCAATTGGCTTTTTGGAGTATATTTTTATAAAAACCCAGATAAACCCAGAAATGAAATATATGAAATTATATATGAATTACTTATGTGATTCGATATAAATAGAAGTGATTGTGTTGAAACAACAAATGACTGGTTTATATCGATCATTAGTTCCTGAATCAAATTGAATTAAAATTGTATCATAGCAAACCTTTGATACAGGAAAACATCAAATTGTCATCCAGTCTATTCATGCAACACTGCATTGTTATTTACACCCCTATTAGCCTCTAGGTTGCCACATGACACCATCTGAAAGAAAATATTGCATAGTTGCACTGTGATAAAAGCACTTACAGTGCTGCTGCTGTTGGATACTAGACACCTGTTTTATGAGACTGAAATTAAACCTGCTTGTGTTATCACAGGCTGTAAGTTTAATGACAGTTTATATGACATATTTTGCTATGGTTGTACGTTGCTCTCCTTTCTTAAATCACAGCCACTGCTAAACAGCTCCAATTGTTGAGGTCAGATTTTTACAAATAGATGAGTTTTGTGTTTGTGTCTTTGTGAAATTTAGTCCTCATTTGTGTCAGTTGTCAATGTCTTTTGACTGACCTTGTGCCGTGTCTACTTTGAAATTTCTTTACCAGAGATGCTTGGAGTCTTCAGTGTGACCCTGGTGGTGAACCTTGGAATGCACAATGTTTGCAGGGAAGAGGGGAACAAAAACAAAAACAGAAAACATTGGCTTTGGTTAAACATTACACTTACCAGGAAGGGAAAAAAAATATCTATGCTATTAAATACAGCAAAAATATTACAAAATGCCATTCAAGCAATATTTGAAATGTAAAATGGGATAAAATTGCCCCCCTAATCTATTTATTCCCATGCATACATTTGCTTACGTTTTACATGCATTAGCTGTCCATACATTACTGTATGCATTTCTGCTTGGTTGTGCAAATGACGGACCCTGACTTTTAAAGTGTGTCAGACAGTAATATCAAGGCTGGTTCTTTTAACAGATATGTCTCCTTTTGGTTCGGTCACTTCGCAGAGTCACTTCAGTTACTTCAGATCCCTTGACTCCACAGAAGACAGTGTAGAAATCTTGCCAGTGAAAGAACCCGTGATCTAAGAGCCTTAAAGGACTGGGTACAAGAATTTAAAGAAAGCCTGTTGAACAATGCATCTGACTTTTCACTTTTTAATTGAACATACCACAGAGCCGTGCATCTGTGGACCCGAGTGAGTCTGTGACTTTTGCTGAGTCTTTTTACTTGGGTAATGATTTGTCTCCCTGGATCTGTCATGTTCAGTGTGCAAAACTTCTGGACCAGCAGGATGGATGTTCCAGCTCAATCGCCATAAAACATCGCAGAGGTAACGACAGAACAGCTGGCGTGTTATAAACTTGAGCAACAGGTGCTGAAAGCTGGCTGTCATTTTTTGAATATGTTGTATAGGATATTTGAAAAATGTTGATGAAAAAATAGGCTTTAACAGTTTTATACTTTCCAATATACCATTAGGGACAAGGGTACTCGGATCTGATTTCTTATAGTTTCACATTCAAGACTCCCAGGGATGCTGACAGATCTGGGTGTTAAATCTTGAAATAGGAGGCAGTCGAGGCTTCTATTTCAGGTAATGGTACTATCTTAAATTGAAGCCAGCGAATTGTCTCAGATGCAGTCAGGCGTAAAGGGCACTATTTAATTCAAAAAAGAAAAATCTGTATTTTAACACACAAACCAACTTATTTTTGTTGAATCCATAAACTTAAGTGATGGTTAATGTGTGATAGACATGTTGCAGGAAAAAAAACAAACAAACAGACGGATAAATGAACAAAAAATAAAAAAACAAACAGCATAGCTTGCTGAAAATATTAGCCTTTTTCTTCAACTGGTGAAGTAAAAAAAAAAAAAGATGCATCCATATCATTGAATTACAGGATTAAAATTATTTGCTTGTCATAAATATTTACCCATTAAATACCAAATCCCCGGAACAATCCATCTAAGCGGATTTTTTTACACCCAACTGAATTGAAGTAACCCAAGATTAGCTAAATTAATGTCGTGGATTAATAACAATTAAAATGATTTTAACTGATAACTTTGATGTTTGAACAACTTTGTTGCTCATTTAAAGATACAGTAACAGATGAAGTTGCTCAGAGTTGTAGCGGGCAGAATTAAGACATTTAGACTTGAAACAGTTACATGACCGGGAACAAATTTATATGAAAACATTGCTGTAAATTCAGCAGGATGAAGGGATGAAGGCTAGATGCAATCATTAGTTATTGTTTCAATTTTTGCAGTTTGTCTGTACAAATGCATGAGGATTTGGTTTAAAAAGTAGATAAGGTTGACATTACCACTCACCAATATCTCTGTCTTGACAAAGACCACGCGTGTGGATACACACATGCAGCACAGCATCTATTGTGAAAAGAATTAGCTTTCAGCCAATATTGCAAGATAACAACCAGAGACAGCTAATGTTGTGTCTTATGGATGGAAAGGAGGTGAGAAAAACATGGATGAGGCCGGTGGTCTACCAGGGGACTTAAAGACTGAGTGCATCATAGATAAAAGGTGTTTGTGAGCATCCGAGTGTGCTTGTTTCATTTACCTCAATCCAGCGTGGCTGTCCTGTCTGTCAAGGTTATATCAATATTTCTGATGACAATATTTCTGATGATAATTCTGATGACAAATGAGGCTGAAGGTGTTGGATTCTTGTCAGTCTCCAACACGAGAAATGTTTTTTTGATAACCCCATTATGAATTTTCAGGCTGTTCTTTAAAATCATATCATTTCTTTTTCTCTGTGATGCATCTGTGCTGATTCATATCCAGTTCCTTCCTGTCTCATCCTTCAGTTACAGTAAACTGATCAGTTTCACACAGTAAATAATATGTAAGCAGGCTTTTTATTTCCCATGTGATTTTAATAATAAAGAAATGAAGAAAATGAGAGGAAACAGTGTTTTGCTCATTCAGTCTCTTCACAGTTTAATCTCTAGGCTCTGAATAAAGACATTAGATAAAGAAAAAAGGCCATTCTTCTATCTCACGTAGGATTTCTTTTTTATTATTATTTTTTTATTTCACATGCACCTTACAGAGACATATAAAGATTTATTCTCGAACTCTTGATCTTGTATGTCTGCAATAACTCTTTTTTCCACTTTAGGTAAACAAATTGAGATTACAACACTGGGCAACCTATAAATTGTGTATTTGATAATATGATGATTTACACATTTAGAAGACATTTGTTCAGGAGATGGAGTTATAATAGTCAACAAATCCAAAACAATAACTCTTTTCCCATTTTTTAAAGTGTATATTAAAAAAGGTGAATTTTCTCTTTTCCTTTTCTAAGATTATTTCTTAGAAAATATAGGAAATGACTAAGAAATGCCAGGAAAAAAACAAAAGAAAACAAAAAAAAAACCTTTTAAAACTTGCTTGACATAGCTTTTGCTTTATTCCAAAAAAAGAATTAATGTACATATTGAAACATGGAAACAAACTGTTGAAAAAAAAATGTATGAGAAAGCATTAACATTTAACCCAAATAGATGATCACAGGATTGTTTTCATCACTACAGAAAAAAAAAAAAACATAGACAAAAGCAGCTGACACGAAATAGAAATTAAAACAATTTCAGGAGACTTTTCTTCATTTTTCAAACATATATGGCTGAAGCAAGTGGTTTTAATTTTTTTAAACTAACTGGTATTTTGTCCAACTGAAGCAGATAAAAGAAAATAGCTCAAGAAGTCCAAATGACTAAGTTAGACAAGGGTCCCGATCATACACTTCCCCTTACCCGTTAACACTAGCCGCTACCCTCAAATTACGTGTATAGAAACCTCCGCTACCGCTAATGCTATCTTCCGCCCGCTATAGCCGCTACACATTATGCCAGTTACCTTACTGACTTTGTAGCTGTGCCTTTTCCGCAAACTCGGCATCTTGCCATCGTGGGTTTCTTGTTGGCGAGTCCAAATGGCATCAATGCACGCCCACCTGATCACATGTGGATGTGCAAAAACGGCTCTACCTCTCGAATTAACTCCTATAAAAAGCGTGATTTGGCCTCAGTTGAACCCCTGAGAAAATGGCAGAGATTGCCTTAAATGGCTTGCTCACCAGTTAAACCATAGACAACCAGAGCGTGTTTACTGGGAGCGCACCAACTATCTGGGACTTTCAGGTAGCCGATAGGAACTGTCTGTGTAAAAATAAATAAACAAATAAATGTTAATATATATATATATATATATGTGTGTGTGTGTGTGTGTGTGTGTGTGTGTGTGTGTACAGTGCATTGCAAAAGTATTCATACCACTTCTCATGTTACAATCACAAACTTGAATGTTTTTTATTGGGATTTTATCTGATAGACCAACACAAAGTAGTGGATAATTGTAAGGTGGAAGGAAAATGATATGTGGTGTTAAAGATTTTTTACAAATAAAAATCTGAAAAGTGTGGCATGCTAATGTATTCAGCCCCCTTTATTTGATACCCCTAAATAAAATCCAATGCAACCAACTGCTTTCAGAGGTCACCTAATTAGTAAATTGAGTCCACCTGTGTGTGCTTCAATCTCAGTTTAAATACAGCTGTTCTGTGAAGGCCTCAGAGATTTGTTAGAGAATATTAGTGAACAAACAGCATCATAAAGACTAAGGAACACACCAGACAAGTCAGGGATAAAGTTATGGAGAAATTTAAAGCAGGATTAGGCTATAAAAAACATATCCCAAACTTTTAACATCTCATGGAGAACTCTTCAATCCATCATCCAAAAATGGAAAGCGTATGACACAACTGCAAACCTACCAAGACATGGCCGTCCACCGAAACTGACGGGCAGGGCAAGGAGAACATTAATCAGAGAGGCCGCCAAGAGGCCCAAGGTAACTCTGGAGGAGCTGCAGAGATCCACAGCTCAAGTGGGAGAATCTGTCCACAGGACAACTCTTAGTCATGCACTCAACAAACCTGGCTTTTATGGAAGAGTGGCAAGAAGAAAGCCATTGTTGAAAGAAAGCAATAAGAAGTCCTGTTTGCAGTTTTTCAGAAGCCATGTAGTAGACACAGCAAACATGTGTAAGGTGCTGTGGTCAGATGAGTCCAAAATTGAACTTTTTGGCCTACGTGCAAAACGCTATGTGTGGCGGAAACCTAACACTGTACATCAACCTGAACACACCGTCCCAACAGTGAAACGTGGTGGCAGCATCATGCTGTGGGGATGCTTTTGTTTAGCAGGGGCAGAAAAGCTAGTCAGAGTTGGAATGGTTTAGTTGGTCCACGTTACATGACCAGGAAATGGCTTTAACCGTGGATGTTCGGGTAGCAATATTAACAATTCTATACACATATGAGACAATGTATGTAGAGAATTTATTTGGTCATTCATTCTTTGTAAGTCATAGTCATTCCCAAGGGCCAGGACAGACGCTAATATTTAATCCCCACAACCAGCTGTGGTTGAGATCCAGTTGCCTGTGATTATAAACCTGTCCAGTAGGTGGTGTTATGTGCAGATCTGAGCATTGGAGCAGAGCGGAGCGAGTGTAAAACACACTCTTCGCTCTGGATGGCTTTTGTTCCGCTCGCAATTTGCTCACGTGGACCCCTCCCCCACCACTCCATGCTCGCTCCGCGATCACCTTAATTTTGGCATTGACCGCTCCGCCGGAGCGCACCAACCCCCCACTCAGCAGAAAAAGATGAGAGGGGAAGGGGGAAAAAAAAATCCTGAAATTGGCTAATTAAACATATGCTTTTTTCGGAAGGCATTCCTCTCAGTATTTGCCTATCATAGAATAATGAAAACAGCCCCAGTTCACTGTTTCTCTTTTTGTTGCTGTTGCGCCTCAGCATCTACAGTATAAAACAAATAATTGCATGCTTTATATTAGATCTAGTAGGCAACATTAAGCTGTATTTAGTAAATTAGGCTACCAGTTTAAAATGGCTAATAATGGCAACAAACCTTTAGATTTCTTCTCAGTGTGTTCACGATGTATGTGCTCATGCTTCCTTCCAATGTGTCTCTTCAAATTCCATAAAGAATCTTTGCCGACGGTAACACATTCGGCACACTCCATCTCTTTACCGTCACCATTTGTTGTTTTAACAATACATTGGAACTTTTTCTCTGATAGTTTCTTGAAATATGTAGCATACTCCATGTTTTCATGTTATTCAGTGCAGTGAATTACTGGCTGTGTTGTTGGTTGTATACAAAGCACAAGTGCATTGTGGACCGGCGTGGCTTAAGTCTACTGTGGAGCATGCTCAAATGTAAACATGACTTTGATTTGGCGCGCAATGCCGTGTGCACCGAGCTGCTTGGAGCGGCTCAGAGCGGACATAATTGCCGCTCCAGAGCACGCTCCAACCAATTTTAAAACCCGCTCAGCGCTCACGTAAAAATCCATCCGCTCCGCTCCAATGCTCTGGTGCAGATGAAGCTTCTAGCCCTTGTGTGATGTTAGGGTCTTTTGGACCCATTTTCAATCTTTACTAAAATAAAAATCATACAAGTAATACTTTTTTTTTAACTTGAAACTCATTGTCCTTGGCTTATTTTATGTGAGGGGCATGGAGGATAACTTTTTTGGGGGGAGCTCCCACTCGAACCCCCCCCCCCCCCCCCTTCACATTTACATCACACAGAGGGTGTTTGGGTCCAAAGGACCCCAATATAAAACAATAGGGCAGTAGTCTACTCTACAGCTTTAGTGTGAACATTGGAATAGGACCATATAGATTGTTGCATACCTTTACTTACTCAGGCCCATGCTATTCTCCTAAAGTGACAAAAAAGGAAAAAACATTACACAACCTGCCATATAATATGATACTTCTATACTGGGAAACTTTACACACACACAGAATACATCCATGGCATATTTTATTATACACATACATGATAATGTATATAGAGAATTTATTTGGCCATGCATTCTTTGTAATTCATAATCATTCCCAAGGGCCATGACAAACAAATATTCAATGCGCCACAACCAGCTGTGGTTGAGATCCAGCTGCCTGTGAACCTGTCCAGTAGGTGGTGTCGTGTGCAGATGAAGCTTCTAGTAATGAACCCTTTCTGAAACCGATCGGCTCAAATGGTTCGATGCCTCATGAGGCTTCATCTCACCATCACTACAGGATACTCATCTGCTGCAACGTGCAGGAAATTTCAGCGTGTGTCAAACCGCTGCTGAATAAGTCCTTGATCAAACTATTATTTTATTCTAGCGCCGCCATGCTACCGGAACTGCCGCACAAAACTACTTCCGGGTCACGTAAACTGGACCAATTAGAATATTAAAAACAAATTCGGTCCCGTGGCCCAATTTTAAATTTCGTATTTTTAATCCAAGTCTAAAATTGAAATACGAAAAACCGGGCATTTTTTGTTTTTTATGTTGGATTCAAAAACGAAATCAAACGCCCCTTTTCCTTTTTCAATTTTTGATTGACAGTTGAAAATGGAAAGAACGAACGATACACGGATTAAGAACGAATGATACACAGATTGTTTTTCAATCTTCACTTCCATTTGTTTGTTTCTCATTTGTTGCTCTTGATCTCACAAAGCCTTAAAGTAATTTTAGAACTTACTATACAACTGCAGATGCATTTATTATTATTATTATTATTATTATTATTATTATTATTATTATTATTATTATTATTATTATTATTATTATTATAGCAAAGCAAAATACATCTCTAGAGGAAGTCATTATTTACTCCTCTTGCATAATTTCCATTGCAACATAATAGAGGTATCACCGTTTCTAGTTTTGATTACTAACTCTACTGTACACTGCAGTGGAGACACGTTGTTCCTGATGGCATCTTTCAGCAGCTGCTTGGATTCATTTTCTGAGATTTCTTGACAGCAACACTTCATCATTCAGCAGAGCAACTGTAAAGTTTTTAGCTTGAAGCGACACAAGTCTCTGACTGTGATTTATTCATTTTCTTCACACAAGGTAAACAATAATTAAGATCAAATTATTGAACGTCTTTCTGAATAACGCAATGGGCCGTTTAAATGCTGAGAAGACATTAATGAGGCATTGTTTAGACTGAGCACATAATTAATGTGGACTTATCTGACTGATGGGCTCCAGTTTCCCAGTAGTCCTCCCACGTGTATTTTATTTTTCTTCCTCTCAAATCACAAAGTAATGGGGTTCAGCCATTGGGGATTTTGATGGGATGCTTGTTTGAACCAAAACACTATAATGAAGCATTTGTTTGCGATGCTACATTGATCGCATTTTATCTAATGTGTCCTGGAAATCTTTGGTGTAACATTACAACAATGTCAATAACAGTCAAGTTTGTCATTTGCTAAAATGATGTATCACTGCAAATGCTAGTGATAATGTTGTTTCACACTAAGGAATTTACTGGGCGATGCACTGTAATGAACAGAATATTTTCAGTATTAGCCGAATGACAGGGCTGTCAGGCTTCTTTTGTACTTTGTGTCAGCTTTGTTATTGGTTGGAGTGCCACACACAGAGATCCTCAGACGAACAGGCTGCAAAGGCCACAATCACTCAGCACCAACTGCGATGGCTGGGGCATGTCATAAGGATGCCCTACAATCGTTTGCCCCACAGAGTGTTATATGGCCAGCTACAATAAGGACAGCGCTCTGTGGAGGCCAGAAGAAATGCTTTAAGGACCAATTAAAAATGGCACTCAAGAGATGCAAAATACCACCTAGAGACCTAGAGAAGATAGCAGCTGATCGTATCACCTGGCGGCAGCTGTGTCTAGATGGGACCAACATACTGGAGGAAGAAAGGGCTGCCAGGACGCATCAAAGAAGGCTTAGGAGACACACACCCACACCCATGACTGCCAGCAACATTAACACCATATATACATGCCCTACCTGCAATAGAACCTGTGGATCCATGATTGGGCTATTCAGCCATCAAAGAAGTCACCGGTAGAGGACAGAAGTGGACGTCATCATCGGATTCAATGGACAGCAGCAAGCAAGCATTGGATGGAGTCATCTATGGGTGGTGGATGTGTACAGTGAATTGAAGTAGGCTCTTCCTAAACAGGTTTTATATAACCTATCAATCCAAGCTGTCAGTCAGCTCAGGCACTCTTTCAACCATGTGGGGGTTAAGCTGCTTGCCTGTGTGGGGCAGTTGAGAAATATACAGCAACAATTTAGCTGTCTGAGTCTGACACTTACCTGTCTGCTCATCATTATACGAGCTTCTTCATGTTTCATGCTACATTAAGTTCGTCAAGGTCAAATTACCCTCACAAACACATGTCTTCCTTCACACCCTGTCACTCTGAATCCACCTATGGGAATACAGCAGCAAAATTAACATAATAGATTAATTTCAGACATGCATCCTTACAGCATCGAAGGCCCAATCAGTGTTTTGTCCAACTATGAGAAGTTTGATTCCAGGTGACTAGGGCTGGGACGACGCGTCGACGTCATCGATTACGTCAACGCAAAAAATACGTCGACGCAAAATCTGCACGTCGATGCGTCGTCACTCAGAATCAAAAAATGGCGGCAGCCGCGGTATCGAGTTGCAGCGAGTTGGGGGAGAAGAAGCTATCTCGTAACAGGATGTCAAAACTATGGGAGTACTTTACACCTAAAGGGAACGATTCGGTGGTCTGTGACCTGTGCAAAAATAAGGATTGGCATATCATAAAAGCACTACCGCGATGCACCAGCACCTTGAATAGAGGCACTCGGGAGCTGCTTGTGTGGAGGAGAAGACGCCGTAAGTTTTCAACTTTTTTTTCTTTCCTTGTTTGCGGTGATTAACCCCGTCATTCATCCAAACCGCACTACGTAACTTGTACTCCAGCCTCGCACACACATAACATGTGCCCACTTAAACACACACACACGCCCCTCACACACTAGAGATGCGCGGATGACGTATATTTTAACCCGCAACCGCTTCTTAAAATCTCTATCTGCCCGCTATCCATTTGCAGGAACGTTTTTTCACCAATTTTCAAAACCGAACCGACCCGCCATCCTTTTTAATAATATGTAAAATATTTTTTCTTATTATTATTATTTGAGTGCTTCAACCGCAACCCGCCCGAATTTAATTAAAGTATTATTTTTTGACGAGTCATCCGCACGATATGCGGATTATCCGCTCCGCCCGCGGGTGCACGGTTCATCCGCGCATCTCTATCACACACTCGCCTCTTGCTGACACACTTTTTTTTAACTGACACAGACACACACTCCTCAAATACACGCTAAAGTTAGTTTAACTTTCAACTTTTAGGTTGATGTAGTATTATTATTATTATTATTATTATTATTATTATTATTATTATTATTATTATTATTATTATTATTATTATACTTTATTGGTATGGGCAGATCATTTAGAAGTATATATTTTTATTAACCTGTGCACTATGTTTGTGATTTATGTTTTCAGGGACAGGGATAAGCAGAAAAGTTTGTACTATCAGATGAAAAAAAAAAAGGCTGCTGCAGTTACTGAGAGCATCCTAACTACTAAAAGTTAAACTGCTGTTCACTTAACAGTAATAGGCCTAATACTTGAATTTATTTGTTATTTATTTCACAGATTTAAATGATTAGGCTAAGTTGCTGCTGTCACACATTGTGTTGTTTTGTAAATTGCAGCTGTCACTGCTGCTGTTATTTTTTATTTATTTTATGTTGATAAGATTTTGGTTCAGTGTGTTTTTTGCAGTTTTATTTATTGAAGGAAAGTTTTATTTTATTATTTTTTATTATAGGATTCCATTGCACTATAACTGTGTGCACTTTATTGTTGTATTGTTCAATATAATTCATTTTTGAACTTAAAAGAAGAAATTTGTGTTTTATTCATGGAGATAAATTTGCATTAATTGCTATATAGGTCAAATTATGGGGAGATAATCGATAATCGAATCGAAATCAAATCGAATCGGATTTAAAAATGAATCGTTAGATTAATCGATGCATCGAAAAACTATTTTCTAGATTAATCGATTACAAAAATAATCGTTTAACCCAGCCCTACAGGTGACCATTACGTTTACCTTTTACTTTAAAAGTGTGGGTTTATTTGGACTTGTATAAAATATATAATATTTCTGATATCAAAAGCAATAAGGAAATTAATCACAAATCCATTAGATTCAACTAAATGTGAATGATTATACTGACAAAAAAAATCTATAGTAATTCCAGTTTAACATACTAACAAACAATCCAAGAAGACACTGTGGTCCTCCAACTAAGAAGACACTGTGGTGCTCCAACCTGACTGTTTCCAGCATCAAAATTTTACTAGGTGATTCTTAAATGTCATGATGGATGGATGGAGCAATATCCTGTTGGCTGTTAAGAATATTAATTAGTGGGGGAAATTTCTGCAGAGTGGATTGCTTTCTAAACATTTCAAGCAGCATTTACCAGTTTCTTTACATTTTATGACAAATAAATGGCTAAAGGTAGTGAATTTCAACAGGTTTTAAAAAAAGAAAAGCAAAGTGCTTTAGAAACAAAGCTCTAATTGGTATATATATATATATATATATATATATATATATATATATATATATATATATATATAATTTTGCTCTGCTTCTGCATATTTCCCTTCTGCTACTTTAAATTTCTGACCCCTGTGCAATCTCAAATGAATGATATGACTATGTACTCCAGTTGATCTGACATTTCTGCCCTGCTCATAACTGAAAGCCTCTAAGCAATCAAAGATTAATGAGCACATCAAGGCCATTTATATGGACACCAGCCCCAGAATCTTAAACTGACATTTGTGTCACCAATGAAGCCTGTATTTGCATTAATTTCTCACAAGAGCTCCACCTGTTAATGAAAGCAAGGAACAAGAAGGGACTCTAATGAAAGCATAATAGACTGGGGGATGCATAGGAGGGGGTAGGAGCAAATGGCTAGAGCAATTTGGTGCAAATTAATTTTGCACCACTGTCAAGATGACAGTATTGATTTATTGAATCTAGAGGATTTGTTGGACTAGGTAATTAATGGTGCACTTTGATTTTTCTTTTTGTTTACCTTATCATAGTCATTTATATTTTCTATTTATTTTAGCTCTTGTTTTTCCTTATTATCTGTTATTGTGTGCATTGCAGAGTGATGAAAGTGACATGAGATCCCAAACTGACATGCCTGCATGCACACACATACACACACACACACACAAATAATGTTTACATTGTTATAATCTAAGCACAGGCTAGCTGTTTGATCTCACTTTCCTACACATTTTACCATCTTTCATGTGTACACCTGCACTAACTTTTTTTGCATTATATGCCTTACCTTGTATTATGCCGGTCCCCATTAACCCCGAAAAATAAGGGATCACTGTGGCCTTCACTCAGAATATGCACCACAAGGAGCACCACAGGTGACCGCTGGAGAAGCCCAAGAGCCACTGGAAGATCCCCACAGACATATGCGTCTAAGAATGAACGGTCTGAATGGCAAGCAACTCAGACTGGACACAAAGAAAGCTCCAAAGAAGACATTTCCTTGAGAAGCTGGGAAAGGCACCAGTGACACCGCACATCCAAAGGCGACAGCATGTGCCCAAGACCCCAGCTTCACTATCCAGAGTGAGGAGAATGGCAGAGGCTCTAGCTGTCTCACCTCATTTCTATTATGAAAGCTTCCTGACACTGTCCAGTATGTAACACCCCAAGATACCTTCAAAGGGTTGAGACTTTATTATTTTACTAGAAAGGTTCTCAGTCCCCCATGCCAGATGAAGGGTTAGGGTTAGTCATAGCCTACAATTCAAGAGGACTCATCAACGTACAGTCTGCACATGCCATACTTGAAACCTTACCAAAGCTTAAGCAAATGTTAATTGTAGTGTGAGATGTTATAATCTTAAATGACTGCAGAAATCATGCAGTGTATAGGAGCTCTAAGATGCAACAGAAATATATATATATATATATATATATATATATATATATATATATATATATATATATATCTATATATATTAGGTGTGCAATGGTACATGTAGTTCACGGTACGGTCCGTACCGTGGTTTTTTGTGTCACGGTTTTCGGTACAGATTCGGTAACAGTTTCAGACCACCCGCTACCCTAAACAAGCGATCGCAAGATACTGAGTTTTGCGGAAAGCGCAACTCGCATGTCGGCGCGTAAAAGAGCGCGTCCAAATGGAATAAATGTGCAGCTGTGGCAGCTCTCATTCAGATGTCTGCTGTGGAGGAAACCGAGGAGACCTTTGTGTCTGGTGTCAAGCTGGAAAAGGTTGGATTTAGGAATTTATTTCCGATATGTCTGAAACTGTTGGTGGTCGAGGAGGGACAGGAACATTAATTGTTAGTGATCTCAAAACCAAAATGCTCTCACGCTGGCGATTTAAATAAGTTTTCTCCCAACTTCTCCGCTATCGCTGGCCATGCCTGCTTGTTTTTTTATGGTGTTTTTTTTTTTTTTTTTTCCATTTCCTGCGTCTATGAGCTGCAGCCAATCGGCCAAAGTGTGATCGGCTGGTCACTGTGAGTGAGCAGAGGCGAGTGCAAAGTTATTGGAACATAATACCGCGGGATATAAAAGTGTCCTGTGTCCCGTGCAGGTTGTACTGAACCGTACCGTAATATATATATATATATATATGTGTATATATATATATATATATATATATATATATATATATATATATATATATATATATATATATATATATATACATATATATATATGTATATGTATGTGTGTGTATAAGGTGTATAACGTGCTCGTTTAGTCATAAAGGGGGTTATTACCAACTGTCTTGAGGGACAGCTGCTAATAACCAGAAGGGTATCAACAAAGTTAATAAATCAAAACGGGGCACCACCTGATAAATCAGGAAAAAAGGACTAAATGGCACAATCAGTCTCAAAGTGGCTGTTGGTCTATGTGTGCCAGCCTGTGACCAGGTGTGGCACAGTTCAGCATGAACGAACAGTACTTTCTGCATTATTTTTGATCAGCATTACAACCATTTCTTACTGATATTCTGCATTACTAAAATTAACATTGTTCCTACTGTTATTGATTAGAAATCACAAGTCACAATAATCATTACATTTTTGTTCCTCTACTACACTATGAGCATTATCAGATTATAATTTGCATTCTGCAATCAAGCAGACAGCGACATTTTTAACCTCCTGGGCTCAGCGTGAGAAAACATTTCTACAATACAGCCGTGGTGATCCCAACATTTCTCTCTCTCTCTCTCTCTCTCTCTCTCTCTCTCTCTCTCTCTCTCTCTCTCTCTCTCTCTCTCTCTCTCTCTCTCTCTCTCTCTCTCTCTCTCTCTCTCTCTCTCTCTCTCTCTCTCTCTCTCCTCCTCTCTCTCTCTCTCGATCTCTCTCTCTCTCTCTCTCTCTCTCCATCTCTCTCTCTCTCTCTCTCTCTCTCTCTCATCATATATATATGAATATAATGCTTATGCTTATTCTCAAGATTCTTACTGATATTCGTGGTTTCTGAGCTCTTCTTTCTATAATTGGTGTGGTTCAAAAAATGGCAAGGCTTTGTCCTTGAAACAAGCTGAATGGCTTTTTAAAAAAACTGGATTACTTTAGTACATCTATTTTTAAATTTTCTTGGTATTTTTTTTGTAAGTACACTCTTAAAGGAGAAATTAAACAGTGGAAAAAAGAGAGAAAAAAAGTCCATGCCCATTGAATGAGATTTACTGTATACTGCTGCACATTATATATTGTTGTATACATGACCATTTGGTCGTCTTCTATTTGATACCCAGTGGTTAGAGTGCTACTCACTGCAAACCAACAATTAAAAGGAACAAATAACTAAAAGAAAAAAGACAAAGAAGTTAAATCACCTTTGCATGCAATGTGCAACAGTAAAAAAATAAATCAATTCTTTTGTTAGGTTGAATGATGAAGGATATAAAGTGCATGTCTTGAAGCTGGTGAAAATGCTGCATGTCGTATTAAGGCTTTTCAGTTTTGGGGAATAAGTGTTAATTAACACAATAAATGAAGCGTGTTGAAGAGATTAGAAAGATCCTCAAATTTTTCAGCAACTCCATACCACACACCTCATCTCCTCAGGCATTTCAAACTTTACTGATGAACTGCATGCTAAATAAAACACAAAAACCTTGCAACAGTATTAAATAAGATTCAAATTTGTACTTCTCTCTGATTGTTAGAGACTCTGACTATATATTGAATAACTAGATAACTATTGAGCAGAAACAGACAGGAAGATAAGGGGAAAAAATGGTGGATGTTTGGGGAGTACAGGCTTGGCAGACAGAAGTGTGCTCTCACAAAAGTTACCAGTATCATAACTACAGACTGATTGATGGAAAAGTACCTTTGAATTCAATTGGCAGGGGGCGTCATTATCCAGACAGAGCTAAAAGCTTTCAGCAAGCAAAGACGTAAGTGGATTCTAGCCCATGAGGTTGCAAAAGGTCGGTGTTATGAGAGTGCAAAAAGGCATATTGCCTATGGCAATACTACCCCAAATATCCCCCCTCACTTCTCTGAGCCCAGAACTGATTGTGAACAAGTATGGAATTGTAAGCATTCAGCCCTGTTCGTATTCAAGAGTTGGTTACTTTGCGAACAGCAAAAGGTGTTTATGTTTCTTGTGGAGGCATAACTTGCTATAAGAATGACAGTGCTGATCAGTTTTTCAGTTATTGCAAAGCTCTGCTGTTTGAGTCTGAGCAGTTTGGTGGTCTGGTGGTGAGCACCGTCACCTTACAGCTGAGAACTTTCAGATTGAAATCCTGGCAAGAACTTCGGCATCTATACTCAAAATGTCATGTCAATGTTCAAGTGTCATCAGAATCTGTCGTTGGCTCGGTATCATTGCAATTATTTCAAATTTTGATTTTATTATATTGATTTGATTCCTATATATATATATATATATATATATATATATATATATATATATATATATATATATATATACCTCTTACTTTCAGTGCAGCAAACTGACTCCAGAAGTTCAGTGCAGATCTCTGAATGATCCAATGTTGTCCTAAATGACTGATGATGATCAATAGAATCCACCTGTGTGTAATCAAGTCTCCGTATAAATGCACCTGCTCTGCGATAGTCTCAGCATTCTGTTTAAAGCTCAGAGAGCATCATGAAGACCAAGGAACACACCAAGCAGGTCCCAGATACTGTTGTGGAGAAGTTTAAAGCCATATGTGGATACAAAAAGATTTCCCAAGCTTTAAACATCTCAAGGAGCACTGAGCAAGCAATCATATTGAAATGGAAGGAGTATCAGACCACTGCAGATCTACCAAGACCCGGCCGTCCCTCTAAACTTTCATCTGGAACAAGGAGAAGACTGATCAGAGATGCAGCCAAGAGGCCCATGATCACTCTGGATGAACTGATCTACAGCTGAGGTGGGAGAGTCTGTCCAGAGGACAACAATCAGTCGTACACTGCAGGAATCTGGCCTTTATGGAAGAGTGGAAAGAAGAAAGACATTTCTCAAAGATATCCATAAAAAGTCTTGTTTAAAGTTTGCCACAAGCCACCTGGGAGACACACCAAACATGTGGAAGAAGGAGCTCTGGTCAGATGAAACCAAAATCAAACTTTTTGGCCACAATGCAAAATGATATGTTTGGCATAAAAGCAACACAGCTCATCACCCTGAACACACCATCCCCACTGTCAAACATGGTGGTGGCAGCATCATGGTTTGGGCCTGCTTTTCTTCAGCAGGGACAGGGAAGATGGTTAAATTTGATGGGAAGATGGATGGAGCCAAATACAGGACCATTCTGGAAGAAAACCTGTTGGAGTCTGCAGAAGACCTGAGACTGGGATGGAGATTTATCTTCCAACAGGACAATGATCCAAAACATAAAGACAAATCTTCAATGAAATGGTTTACAAATAAACATATCCAGCACTCAATGTGCAAAACTCATAGAGACACACCCCAAGAAACTTGCAGCTGTAATTGCAGCAAAAGGTTATGTTAAAGTATTAACATAAGGGAGCTGAATAATATTGCATGCCCCACTTTTCAGTTTTTTATTTGTTAAACAAGTTTGAAATATCCAATAAATTTTGTTCCACTTTACGATTATGTCCCACTTGTTGTTGACAAAAAATTAGAATTGTATCTTTATGTTTGAAGCCTGAATTGTGGCAAAAGGTTGAAAAGTTCAGGGGGGCGAATACTTTTGCAAGGCACTGTATATCTAGATTTAAGATTTTAGAACTTCGTTTTGTATTGAGATGGGAGGCACCTCTGGTTTTGGGAGTGGTTCAGGCCAATCAGGGGTAAAGCATATAAATGAGGCCAATTGGTTCATTTAGGAGGGCTGAGGTTGAAATGTTCCACACTCAGAGGGTGTTTCCCCTGATTTGTTTTATGCATGAGAAAATAAAAGATTTCTATATCGGATTCTCCCTGATTGCGTCACTATTTGTGGCCGCTCACAGCAGCCATCCACCAAAGGAATTAAAAAGTATGTTGATATTGTGCTTCTATTTGCATTTTGATGTCATTTATCCTCTCCAACTTTAGTATGCAAAACCTTCATTCTGTCAATTCCTCTTCCGTCATAAGTTTCGAGACCTTTAGTCACCTCTGCCATGATGACAAGAGCTAGATTATACTTCCTAAAAGTAATCAAATAGTCCTTCAAATGAAATTGAAACTGACATTTTTAACCATAAAAACTTCTTTGTGGTGCTTCAAGTCATCTTAAATGTCCTCTAGTAAATAGAGAAATCTTTTCCTCAGCTATTCCAAACAAAGAAGCATGAAGAAACTCATTCTCTTCCCTTTTCGGCTTCTAAAAAAAAAAAAAACGTTGGAATTAGCATTAAATGCCCAACTGCAGTCCTTAGTGGTTGGGGTGTACAGAAATCACTCAAAGTGCAAACTCAAAGCCATTTTTTTTCTGACTAATTCATTCTCTGTTGTACCAAAATAAGTCTTCAAGTTACGGTAGTTAACCCTAGCCCTAACCCTCATACTCAACATACCGTGATGCTAGTGTATGACATCACATTTTGACAGTTACAGCACATTGAAGAGTTGAATTACATGACTTCGGCTCTGTGGCAGAGACTATTTGCTAGTCTTCTCAAGACCTTCATGACCTGTCAGTGAACTGCATATCTAAGGAACAAACAGTCTTTCAAAATTCAGCATGCTGGATCACAATGAGCTCCAGGCCTAATTTCTCATATGTGGTCTTTGTTCTCCTGCATGTGTGTTTTTATATTTCCTGACAGAAACATGAATTCCTAGCAGGTGTAGAGTGGTTGCTCACAGAACAAAGGACACCAGACACTCCAGGAATCAGATATGCTCTCTCAAACAGCAGCACAGTGACATCCTACCCTCAAGTTCTCCGCACCAATGACTTCCACCTTTTTTGTGCATTGCAGTAAAATACTGCTGTAAACAACTAAATAACAAATGCATTTTGCCAACCGAAACCCTTGGTAAATAAATAATATCTGGATTCAGAAGTATCCTCTTGGAATATGGATGTCTCACATACTTCCTGCAGTTTTCTGTGCATCCCCACAGCCGTGAAATATTAGTTTAATATATCAATATCACACACTCTCACACAACAAGGTGAGGTCATGTCTGAGCCATATGCCAGGTCTCTCCGAGTTCAGCCAAGCGAGACTAAGCTGTTTCTCTGACCTTTTGTCATCTTCACTGGAGACAAGATCTGTAATAAATCTCTGTTATCTGCATTTATAAGACGTTTCACACTTAGCATTGCAAATCGTCACGACATACATTCATTTCTTATATTAATGGTGGCGTTCCATTTCCTTTAAAAAAAAAACTGTCATCTTGGGTTGTGGCTGGACTGATTTAGTGTTTTTTTTTTTCTTATAGAGATATTGCACACACAAAAAAACATGCTAGTGGAGTGAAATGAGTGGTCCAAATTGGGTGTAATTAGTAAGTGAAATTTCATAATTTACAACTTTCTAAAACAGAGGTGAAGACCTGAAGAAGGGCTGAATGATTTTAAGACATTTCTGTAGTTTCTGTGGTATTGTGGTGAATAAACTCTTTTTTTCTTAAGTTATAACTGTGTCCTATGAGATCTCCTTTTATCTGGAGTGCTATTTATAGAAAATTTGCAAGACATTTTAAGAGTGTTCAATATTTTGTTTGTGACTCATATGAAAGATATAAAGGTTTAGTTTGTTGTTGTTGTTTTCCTCCATCAGTGAACACATGATTGTTCAGTGTCAAATAATTTGCAGGTCTCTAAATAAAATATCCCACATGCTGGGATTGTCATGGCCCGGGTCAGCCATGACTGAGATTTTGTGTTTTCATCTTTTTTGTCTGTTTTGTCAAGTTGGAATCTCTCCATGTCTCTAGTGCTTCCTGTTTTACTTTGAAAGTCTGTCTTGTCTTCGTGGTGTTCAACTTTTCTTCCTCCCCCTTGTCAGCCTGATTGTTCACACCTGTCTCTCGATTGTTCCTGTCTGTTTATAAGTCCCGTCACTCCCTTTCTGTTTGCTGTCCATTATCGTCTCTATCCCCTGCATGTCTGTCTGCTTGTCATTGTGCGCCTCACCCTGCTTCTTGTGAATTAAGTTTGTACTTTTTGGATTCTGGAATTGTTGGGTTTTTGGATTTTGAATTTTTTGTTAAATAAAGACCTTTTTGTTTTTGAACCTCCTGCACCTTGGGTCCTCGGGCCGCCTTCTCGATCGGCGGTCCACTCTCCATTCTCACTGTCCAATCACCATCCTTGCTGTCCATTGTGAGAATGGATGGCGACCAATCACGAAGCCCGCTGTCCATTCTCACAATGAACGGAGACCAATCACGAAGCCCGCCGTCAACGGACGGCAACCAATCAGCGCAGGGTGACGAAGACCAGCTTGCTTTCCGCCGGTCTGTGGGCTCCGCAACGGTGGAAAAAGAGAAAAGTTTAACGGTATATTAAGTTAATGAACCATTACATGTTTTCATTTTAGCTGTTGAATAATTCAAGGCTGCTATTTCCATCTATCAAGTATCGTTTTGTTCCGTGCTGTGTTAACATTGGTGTTGTAACGTTGCAATGAGCAGCCATCATAGGTAACCATCTTCGGCAGCGACTACGGCCTTTTTCACCAGTGTTAAGCTTCTGAAAAGTCCGCTTTTTTTTTCCTTTAGCAATATTAACGTTACCAGTCACACATACAGTGGTGCATTGGGGGGGTTGTTTTTTTTTAAAATTGTTATATAGCATATTGGGGTGCATGATGGCTTTTTTTTTTGTTTTAATGTGCAATGTTTTTATTATTATGTAAAGCACTTTGTTGCCTGAGGGCATGAAAATGCTTCATAAATAAAGTTTGATTTGATTTGATTTGATTTGATTACTGTAGATGAGTACTAAACCGAAGAGCCATAAAGCCATGGGAGAGGGAGAATGGTTGGCCAGATTAAAAGCTTTTGCCAGCTCTGGGGTTTGGCCAGCAGGAGCAGGCAATAGACCAGCCCCACGGCAACACAAGTGGTATGACCTTTATCAGAAGGTAAATTACAGCAAGACTTGCCTGTTAAAGCAAAGCAGTCGTCACTATGTGAATCACTTGATAAGAAATAGACGGTATAAGTAACATTAAATAAATAATATTTCTGATCTTTGCAGATAGAGAAATGCAGGCCCGTGGACAGACCACCCTCTTTGGTGAGTCTACGACCTGCAATTGTGGATTTCACATGGCGAAGGTGACCTCTATAAAACCTCATATTAGTGTGTGACATGTCTCCCACAATGCACTTATGCTGTTGCTGTTTACATGTCGTAATTCTATTGGTTTTGCTGCCTGCAACTCAGTCTCCCACTGCTTCTCCTCAGTCTGTGTCCTCACACAGCTGATGGTGCCACTGCTGCTGCTTCCTCTCCTTCTGCATCCTCACACTCAGCTGGCAGGGCATCAGCAACACCCTCGTTTCTGAGGCCTCCTCCAAGCTTGTCAATGGTGAATATTTTCATAGTATTTAATGATTTGTGTGAATTACATCATAAAATTATGCATAATACAATTTCTTTCTTTCTGTGTTTCCTTTCAGTTCACTAAATTACGATTTGGCGGCTCACTTTCTGTATCCCTGAAGCCAAATTTAGTTACCTCCAAGCCCAAGCCCCTCTCCTCCTGCTGCTCCGCCCCTCTCCGTCCCCGGTCAGGACCCACAGCCCCTCTCCGTCCTCAGTCAGGACGCACCACCCCACTCCGTCCCCGGTCAGGACCCACAGCCCCTCTCCGTCCTCAGTCAGGACGCACCACCCCACTCCGTCCTCGGTCAGGACCCACAGCTTCTGCCCTAACCACTGCGCTACCGGGACGGCCCTTAAAAAGGTAATCTTTGTTTTTAAAGCCCTTAATGGCCTTGCCCCTCCTTATTTATGTGAAAAAGCGCATGTTCAGAACAACACTAGAGCCTTACGGTCCTCAAATCAGCTCTTGCTGGAGGTCCCCAGAGTGAAGACTAAACTCTGGGGTGATCGGGTCTTCACGGTCGCTGGGCCCAGACTCTGGAATAAGCTGCCCCCAGAAATGTGCACCATCACTGACTTTGGGCTTTTTAAATCCAGGCTTAAAACTTAGACTGGCTTTTAAAACACAGTCATGATGTGAGATATTTTTGATTTAATTTTAATTGTACTATTATGTTGAATTTAAATTGTTTTAATGTGGATTTTAATGGAAAGCTCTTTGGTCACCTTGTGTGTTGTAAAGGGCTCTAGAAATAAAAGTTGATTGATTGATTAGTGCACAACACCTGCATGACGACGATGTTTTCCTGCCATAGCACACATGATTCGAATGAAAGGATCACCATCAGGTTGTCATCAAGGTCTGCACAAGACCGTTAACGAACCATTCATTTGAATTAGGTGTGCTGAAGTAGGGAAACTTCTAAGGCTTGCAGGACACCAGCCCTTGAGGACTGGATTTGTCCACCCCTGGTTTTGAGCCTCCACGCCAAGTATTCTTTCACTAGTGGAGTAATTTTTACTCAACGTAATTTGACTCTTAGTATTTTCACCAATACTGGGCAAATTAGGGCGGTGCCTTACATTTGCTGTTCATAACTCTGAAGGAGTTGAAATATTTTGAAAAGCAGACTTTACACTGAGAAATTTATCATAACCTGCTTCTCCAATTTCAAGTTTGTGTTTTAGTTTTTGGTCTTTGACCCAATCATTTTCATGTTGTCTCTGTCAAACTGCAGTCAGTTCGTGCTTTCTTATCTGAAAATTTATTTTTCTGTCCAAGGTCAAAATCTCAGACTCAGTTTAGTTTGCCCAAGTAAACAGCCATTTATCCATTTACCGGGCAGTTAATCCTGAACTACTGTTTTTCTGTGTCTATGTTTTGGGAAAACAGCCAGTTAAGAGTTTGATCTTGGCATTTTATTCCAATCCTTACTGGCTTATCTGCGTAACAGAAAGCCTGTGTGTAGAAAATAAAAAAAAACTGTGGCTCAATAACCTTTCAATTCAGCTTATATGAGAGCAGGTATGAACCAATATGTTTGTAAAGTAGCATTCACAGTGAGTCAGTATTAGAACAAGCACTGTAAAAGCCATTGCAAATACACATGAATAAAAGATAAAAAGTTTTCACACACTGAATATATTAGTCAGAAGATGAGGGAGTGATTTTTTTTAATTTTTTTAATCAGCCACCGATAAAAGAAATGGAACATGGACTGAATACTTGGCACTTACCGTTTTCTTTTCTCGAGTCAAGTTTCACATTTTACATTTAATCTTGCAGTTAAGGTAAAAAAAAGTTCCTGAAGGAGAACAGGTTAAATCAATGGCAACTGTCTGAAAGCAGTCGATTGATGTACTCCAATCAAGCCTTTAATCATGTCATTCTTTTAAAAAAGAAAGACTTTGTTAACTAGGATACATGTAAAGGAAAAGCTTTTGTGGGAATGCTTCCCGTATTTGAATCTGCAGGATCTGTGAAGAAAGAGGTAAAAGTCTTGTCTAATCTCTTTGAAGTTGAGGTGGATTTCTGTCGTTGGATCACTGTCTTATTTCTCTGCTCAAATGCATTGAGAAAAGGATTTTGGTGGATCGTCAGTGTGGTAAAAAGTGATTGCATTTAATGATTTCCTCATAAAAACAAGGCTGCTTTCAGACTACATGATTTTCAGCATAGATTACATGATTCACTGTTTTGTAACCGGGTGTCTTTTAGTCATTAAACTGTAAATGTCTGATGGTTTGTAACCAACGTGTCACAAACGACACGATCTGACAGTAACTCAGACACCCTAACTGGTCTCCAAACCATGTTTTATCAGCAAAACACACATAGGAAATGGGGCGAAACTATGTACAAAGCTTGAGTTGATAATTGAAAAATGTCTGAGGAAAGAAACAGTGATGCAAGGTGTTTATGTTCAGAACAAAAAAGACAAAAGTGTTTTGGTAAGAAAATGGAATATCACACACCAAGCAAAGATTGTCTTTGCTAGAGAGACTTTGAGATGAGTTATTTATCTGTTTAAATACAAGAGCAGCTGCTTTGTTGTATTGTGAAATTCTTGCTTTGTGGATTTTCCCTTTAGGGTTTCATTCCTCACGGTCATTCGATGCCTCACTCCCCAAATAGTTATTCCCTTGACAGGCCCATTTATTGTGTTTGTTAAATATTCCTCTGCCACCTCCAAACTCCTGGCGATGAATCAGCACTCATCTTTAATGAGTCTTTGATAAGTTTGAGGCCTAAAGTTGAGTCATCTGAAACTGCCCTGATGCAGCTCATGGAGAGGAAGCAGACAGTTTTGGAGCTGGCAGCACCAGGGACTGGAGGCCAGCTGTTGCTCAAACCCAATAGGTTGAGTCAAAGTTAGAAGGGAATAGCAGTGTTATAAATGCACACACATTTTCTTTATAACATGAGCGATTATTTATTATTGATTTCAGACTCAGTTTTTGACCAAAATAATTGTGGATATGATTTTTTCTATAACTGATTGGTCTGATCAGTATACATGTTGCTGTGAGGGCGAAGAAATTACGACTGTGGTCTTTAAAATATATATATATAGATTGAAGAACACCATCAATGTTATCATAAAACATGCATATAAACAACAACTTCAGGTAACATGTTTGAAAGCTGGTGAAATTGATTTTTCTAGATCAATAGCAAAGGAAGGTGATACTGAAGGTCTTAATGAAGGTCTCATCATATAATTAGGCTTAGCTTAAATTACAACATCAGTCTCTCATTACAGACTAAAATGTGCTTTGTTACCACTCCTGGACATTTTCACCAAAAACCTGAAACGCCCTCTCTTACCTTGCTATCTGATACTGTGAGTGTGTTCACAACCTCACAACTGCCTCATTAAAGACATTAAGCATTTTCCCTTTGGAATTTCTGCTGCAGTTGACTGCACCTTCTTTGAAAACGTTTCTACGAACAGAGCTGTGTGCCTCTTTGTGAGGACTGTGTATTTTAAAAGGCTTTATTTTATACAAAACCATATTTCCTTATCCCTAAAAATTCTTGTCAAAACCTAAATTGTATTAATACTAGGCAGTCTTAACAAATTAATAAGAAAGAATTAAAAAATCTCTTACACAAGATTGACAAGAGCCTGGTCTGCAAAGCAAATGAAACAAGTCACTAACACTATACTTTGGTCTCTTGCAAATTATTCTTCCACCTCCCCTACTGTCACATGGTGATTATTGTTGGCTGGCTGAGAAGGAGGGTTTTGATAAAATGTATTTGTGGTTTCTGAAATGTTCAAACTGCAATAGTTTAGTCTGTTAACAGGCTTGATGACTGAGTGAGTCAGGCTCGGCATCTCCTGAATCAGATCTGCCTGCTACATAAGAGTGTAGGATGAAGGAGCTCACCTCAGCAGTGGGAAGATAAAAAGTGAGAGGTGATGAAACGTCTTCATGTGAAAAATTGTGAGGGATGTCAGGCAACAAAGGCTTTGTGTATTGCTGAAAATGTTTAAATGGGGCATAAAAAAACTCCCCTCAGATTTTATATTTGTCACTTAGCAAATAGTACTGAGAATTCATAAATGTCATCTATGCCATTTATATTGCGGGTAGCGCAACCTGCTCTTAAAGGCAATGGCTACCGACGCACTTATTGGTTTAACAGGTGGAAAGCCCTAACCACTCCTATGCATAATATAGCGGTTAGCGCAGGTGGGATAGCGGGTTTAGCAAGGTGGAAGATTGCATTCTTTGCGGAGGAATGCCCCTCCCACAACCCGCTATCACTAATTAGCGTCTTTAGGAGATCTGGTGGAAGATCAGGCCCTATATCTCCAATTCATAATATGAATGAATGAAATAAAATATAAACATAAATCTAATGTTTTAACTTTTAAGGTTCCCCATTTCTCACAATCCCCCAGTAAGATAGCAGCAAGATTAATTAATTGAAAAAAAAACAAAAACCATTGATCCTTACAAGTGTCAGGTTTGGCAATGGTCAACCCTGATTGCAGGAGTGTTCAGTGTAAACTCGTTCATTTTCAAAACCAGAACAAAAACTGGAGGGAACCTGCAAAAGCAGGGCAGCAACACAACAGGGCCAGGATGATGGTATGTAAACAGATGAACCAGCAACCCAGAAGGGAAAGACAAGACTTAAATAAACGCAGGAACAAATGAGACGCAGGTGCAAACAATCAGGGAGATGGGGGAAGTAAAACAGGACCCAACAGGGGGATCAGTAGTGATGGTGAAATGAAGCCCCGTGAAGCAGTGTCACACACATTGGCCAGATGGTTCGAGAAATGGTACATTTCTTGCTGCTTCATATGCACATGACACCACCTACTGGTCAGGTTTATAATCACAGCCAGCTGAATCTTAAGATGTGATGCATTGAATTTATGTATCAGTCATGGCTCTTGCGAATGACTGTGAATAACAAAATGTGTATGACCAAATAAATGATCAAGTGCATAAAATATTGCCTGAAAGTAATCTCTGTTTAATGTTTCCCAAAGTAGTATCATAAGAACTGGGCAGACACGCGTCAAAAGGGTGGACGAGCCGGGAGTCGAACCCACGAAAACTATGTTGCCTGTATGCAGGCCACCTGCCCTAACCACTGCGCTACCTGAGCAACTGAGTACATGCTGTGCCAGAGAACCATAAAAATTGTTTAAGGAACTACGAAGGGCGCACACTCGATATGCTTGTGTAATTTGGCCATTAAAGGGGTTATTTTATGTATATTTATTCAGAAATAGCAATTTTCCCACAGTTTTTGGTTTTAACCGATTCCTTTTTTTTTTCCAATCTCTCCAGCCTTGGAGAACACCCTTTCACATGGCACAGAGGATGCTGGGCTGCATAAAAATGTTTGTGCCATCATGTACAAACTATATACTGAACTAGAACTACCACAAACTATATAACCGCTATCCAAATTCTAGTATCCAAGCTATCCAAACTCTATCCACACTCTGAACTGACCGCAACTCGCCTACAAAAACCCACATTTTGAATGGAGCCTGTGGCGTTTATAAAGCTGTCAAACCCAATTTCTTGAGACAAGAAATGAACCACTTCCCGAAGCAGTCACGTGGTACAGCCTGGCGGTGAAGCTTCGGATGTCATCACTTTTGGCTCCTCCCCAAATGAAGCGACTCTTGATACGCGCTTCACGGACACGCCCCCTCATTTCTCGATACGTGCTTCGGGGCTTCGCTTCACTCATAACATCACTAGGGATCAGAGACTTTCAAAGAAACACAGGAAGGAAAGATAACACAAGAAAAGTGAACCAAACCAAGAAAACCCTGAAAAACACAAAAACCAAACCCAAGATCATATGAATCAACCCCAAAACATGACAAGTTCTGAAAATTATATTAAAACAAAAAAAACAAACAAGACTTTATAAAGTGTTATCATTTATATAACAAAAACTAGGCCAAGATACACATGTGAGAAGTAATTTTATGCCATGATACACTAAGTTTGCAGAAGGACATTGACTTAACTGTTTTTTGCATGGTGTTTTTTTTTTTTTTTCATTTCTTAGAGCATATTACAGTTTCACTTTAGAGTGAACTTGCTGATTTCTGAGGTCACACATTCAAATTGCCAAATGTTCTGCTTTCATAACGGCAGTTACACTTGCTGATGATCAACTGATCAGGTACATTTGATTTAATTAG